>AP025050.1:37512487-37581156 GCA_036186865.1 Eustoma russellianum
GTTGTAACATCCTACCCACCTTACAAAAAGTTTCGTCCTCGAAACTTGACGTAACTTATTCGAAGAGCTGTGGATATCTATCTCCATATGCTCCTCGAGCTCCTAGGTCGCCTCGCGCTCAGTGTGATTTGTCCACTGAAATTTAACATAAGAGATGACCCGGTGTCTTAATACTTGGTCTTTGCGATCCATGATCTTGATAGGAGTCTCCTTATAGGTCGTGTCCGGTCGAATTCTCAACGGTGGCGCATCTAAAACATGGCTCGGATCCAGAACATATCTCCTCAGCTAAGAAACATGAAATGCGCTGTGATCCTGAGCCAAGGCAGGGGGTAACGCTAATCGGTAGGCTAAGGTACCGGCCCTTTCGAGTACCTCATATGGACCAATGTAGCGAGGCCTCAACTTACCCTTCCAACCAAATCGTGAAACCCCCTTCATAGGCGACACTCTCAAGTAAACCTTCTCGCCCACAGCGAACTCTAAAGGGCGCCTCATTAAATCTGCCTTACTCTTGCTTCTGTCTTGCGCAACCTTGAGCCTATCACGTATCAACTTTACTTTTTCTCTAGTCTGTTCGACCAAATCAGGACCGATAATAGTACGCTCGCCAACCTCGTCCTAATGAACAGGGGGGCCTGCACTTACGTCCATAGAGTGCCTCAGAGGGTGCCATGCCGATGACACTATGGTGGCTATTGTTGTAGGAGAACTCAATTAGCTTGATCATACCATTCCAGTTCCCTCTCAGGTCCAGTGCGCAAGCCCTCAATGTGTCCTCAAGAGTCTGAATCGTCCTCTCCGACTGCCTATCAGGTTGGGGATGAATTGTAGTTCTCGAACGTAGTTATGTCCATTACATATATCAGCATACACGAGTTTAATATGTTTTGTCATTTTAATTGTTAAGTCGTTTAACATGTTTGGTATTGACATATAATATGTTGTGTATCCTTATATTAAACGCATGTATGACTTACGTATCATATGTAGCTCATGAATTTATAATCGTTATCTGCAGTTTGTCACGCGTATTATGTTTATATTGTTTGTTAGTTGAGTTTTAAGCGGTACACACACTATGCGTGTTCAATTTAGTCTTTGTTTATTGTGATCTCTCTTTTTGTACTTATATTAGTCGTTAATGATAGTTATATTTTTTTGTTACCTGTACTTTATCTTTTTCGTATAGCTTATCCTATTATTGTATAAATATCGTTGTATATATATTTCTGAAGGAAATGCATAAATGCTCTATAATTTATTTGGGTGTTCAAGTTGATAATTAAAAAAAGAATTTTTTTATTAAGTTATTTACATTTTAATCTATTACTATACTGTAATGCAATACTATGTCGTTCCTAACTCGTAATTAGCATGATCTTCAATTGTGTATGTTAATGATTTGTTTTAAAATCGGTAGATGTATGTCTATTTCGTAACCCATGACTTGTATGAAAAGTATTTGTGTTATTGTATTGTGTTGTTTGTTGTCGTTATATATTATGATGTTTATTACTTTTTGTTGTATTAGTTATGTTGCAGTGTCATTGAAATAGTTGTATGTATACTTGTGCATATTTACTTAACGTCGTTTAGTTACTTTTGTTTCGTGTATCTATTTGTATGATTTCTTAAATTGACTTATTTATGTTATTAATGTTGTAACAAATTGTGTTTGTCTATATGCCTCTTTATTGTTGTAAGAGACTGAGTGTTCTCTCTCTCTTTTTTTGTAGTGGTCATTTAGCACATATACTCCTGCCTTATCGTACATCTTTTATATATTCACTACTCCTACGTTGTTATCATATTCTACATATATTGTGAGCTTTTATCCATTACTTCGTACTTTCATGTTATCGCGTGTATGTATAAGTATATGTGTATATAAATATTTATTATTTATCTTTCACACTTATACTGTTTGTGTTTTGTGTGTTGATAACATTATATGGTTAATAAGTTGATTGGTTCATTACAGCTCACAGAGTCATATTGCTGTAAGGGTGCACACTTTTTTTTTTGTAGTTAGTATGTCTTGTGCATATTATTTTTATGTTAGTATGTTACAACAAAACTGGTAAATTCTCCTTTATATATATATATATATATATATATATATATATATATGTATGTATGGTGGTTAATTTAATTAATTTAAATTATATTTTTTTTCAACTCATTTTTTTTGCACTTTTGTGGTGTTTATTGTTCATGTTTTACTTGAATTAGTAAATTTTATTAGGCATGGAGTGGTGGTATGTGATGGTGGGGCAAGGTATTGGTTTTGCAGATGTGACTGTGATTTTACTACTAACGACTTAAGTAATTTTATTTATATGTTATGGTAGTTTATTTAGTTTGTGCCGTGCATGAGTATATAGTGTATTATGTTGTGTTTGTGCACCTGATTTTTCTTTTATGTGGTATATATATAATTTGTTGAATTATGTTGTTGTATATTCATAGTTCATTATGTTATCTGATATCTCTTTTTTTTGTACCGTGTTATGTTTCTTTGTGTAGTTGTGTTGGATTTTGTATGGTTGATGTTTTAGTACGTGTTGTATATGTGGAAAATATGTCGTTAAGGTACATTGTGTTGATCAGTGTGTGTATATATAGTTAATTAGCAAAATTATGTATTATGGTCTTGTGTTTAAGTGTGTTTTTTTGGCTCAGTGAAACTTTGCTTAGACCAACGGTCCACTCAAACTTCGCTTTCTTCTGCTTCCGTCTGCTCAGGGCACCGGTATCGACGAAAATCCTTCAACAAAATTCTCGTAGCAGCTGGCCAAACCAAGAAAACTTCTTACTTTAGTCATCTTGGTCGATCAGGGCTATTTAGCAATAGTCTTAATCTTATTCGGATCAGCTAAGGTCCCCTCTTTTGAACTTAGGCGTCTTAAGAAAGTCACGATTCTGCTGTGCAACTCTGATCATTTATCTCTGACTGACATCTCCTGTGCTGATGAGTCATTGATACATGGTCGCCGACGGTTGAACTCTGTTATGACGTCGCCAGCCTCCCCGACGTCTGCATCAGTCCTCACGTGGATCTGTGCACCGATCCTTCCTTCCCTTTATGTTGCTCCTGATTTTGTTGTGATGGTGGCGCTGGTCTCTGCTCAGTGCTCTCTCTCGTAAAATGTCCCGGTTGTCGCACTCATACTTGCATAATCCCCCTACACTAACCTGAGTATGGCATTCACAATGAGCACATGGCGGCGGCGGTCGTGCTCTCCTCTGCGGCTATACTTTCGTCACGTACGGTCTTGTGATTATTAGCGGTCATGTCGTATATCTCCGACTCATGCGGTGAAGGGTCCTTCTAATCATCGAATTAGAGACATTCTGTATTTCTCCGTAGTGGAACCTCAGATCTGGTGGTGCGGTGGTGGAAGCCGCTGGTTCAACTGCTACTGCTGTTGTGCCAAAGTGGTGGCCAAGGTGGCCATGGTGTCGGCCAATGCATGGAGGATGGCCTCCTGATCCGGGTGGTCATTACCACACCCACTGTTGCCTCCTTTGCCACAGTGTTCACTACCCGACGGCATTTTCTTGAATTTCACACGAACTTTGATAAGAATTCGGATTGAACAGGAGTAATCGAGGGATTTGAGCATTTATGTGGCTCATGCGAATGGTCGAAGGTATAACGGTAATTAAGTAGAGAAAGCTCACCAACGGCACACACCTCCCATAACCCGATCATAACTTAGGTCTAAGATCATATCTTAAGTCTACTTCATTTATTAGGGGTAAAATCGTAATTTTACAAAAGATCGTAACTTATGTCTAAGTGATCTAATTAATCCTGCGTTTCCGAGGCGGATCTGAAGCCTGGGCTTTGATACCACCTGTAGCGCCCTGCTCCTGAGCCCTAGCCTCGGAACAGTGCACCCGCCGTATCTCACTAAAGAGAATACAAGGCGTCAAATCAATCTCTTACATGTCAGAAATGACGTAGAAATTTTTCTCGCAGAAACGTAAATCATAACTTAAATTAACTCCAATAATCGTCATTACATTACTGAATAAAAATTTTGATAATAAAAGTAATAAAGAAGTCTGTGAAAATCCATAAAAGATAACTGCGGAAAAAAATCAGCTGCAGCGTCCCTCTCGTATCCTAGCTGCAGCTATCAACCAGTCCACTCAGCTATGTCCGTCTCGTCCTTAGCAAAGATATGCTCGTAGTCCTCATCCGGCTCACCTGAGAAGTAGGGGTGAGTGACAGAAATCACCCAGTAGATGCCCGCCTCAAACAAATACAAAACGTACATACCGAAATGATATAAGCACATAACACATAAAACATGATATCACATAAGCATATGAAAGAATGCAGAAAATAATCCACTCCAGATAAAGAATGAACAGCATCATGATGCATGTCCCACTATGCATGTCACACGCAACAAAGTCATATCACACATAATGCCGATATCCATACCGTGCAATGCATGAACCCCGGTCCTACTGAGTGGCTGCAGGTCGTACACCCCACAGTCACCATATTGAGTGTGTATGGCCGCGCCACCGCACACCATCCTAAGTGTCGTGCCCAGCCACCGTACACCATCCTGAGCGCCCGTGACCCGTACATCATGACCCGCCATCAATGCAATGCACGTGCCATGAATGCAAAAACACAATCGCCTGGGGCACGTACGCCCATCCTCACCAACTCCGGCACTCAATATTTAGTTTTGTAAATTTTACAAATATTGAAAAGTTGTTATTTAGCATTACCCTTATGTTTCCTTAACTTGTATTAATTTTCTAGAATTTTTTACTAATTTTCCCTATTTTTCCCCTATTTAATTCTATTTATCACTAATTATTTTTAATTATTTACATTTAACCAAAATTCAGAAAATAAGTGGAAATAATTTAATTTTAAACTTTTATATTTTCTGGAATTTTTTTAGAATTTTCTGATAATTAAATATAATTTTTTGGAATTTTAAACTAATTTTAATTAATTATTTATTATTTATTCATTTGAGAAATAAATTTTCAGATTTTTTTTTTAATTTTTTTGTTTGGACCGGCCTGCTACCTGGTCCGGTCCGGTCCGGCAGCATGGCCGGTCCAATAGCATTTTCCTTTTTTTATTTTTTTATTAAAATCTATTTCCTTCTAACCTCAATAAAATCTTCGTTTTAACTCCGATTGACCTTAAACCAGCTGCATTGGACTCGTTATAATGAGACACATCATTTGAAAGTAGACACGTCATCACATGTCTGGACGCGCCGTCAGGGGCCGTGCGTGGGCCCCACGCGCCACCCCCTGAAACTCGTCCGTCAGACCCATTTTTCGACTTCCATCCCAATCCCAACCTATTTCAGGCTAGATGAACCTATTCTAAGGCCAAAACGCAATTTTAAATAACTTCAATTATGAAAATTTATAATCTTTTAGATTAATTTGAGGGTATTTTAAACTAACACAATCCTACCACCAAATCCATACATATACACGCATGTAGCAGGCATAAACAAATCATTTCATGCTTTGTCATATAAAACATATGCAAAATTAATATCTTATACAAATAAAAACAACGAATCACATAAATATACCATCAAAGCATGCATGGATTATACCCGTTTGAGGGGGGAAGAGACGCCTACCTTGGAAAAGCAATTAATTCGCGTAAAATAAAGAGAGAGGTGGAATTTTGGGGAAGAATGGCTGGCCCCTTTCTTATTCTTCTTCTTTTTCTTCTCTCTTTCCTTTTCTTTCCTCTCCTCTCCTCTCCTAGCTTGAAACGTTTTTTTGTTGTTGTTGCAACCGATGTTCTTTGGTTGGGGAGAGGGGAAAGTGTCGTTTATGATGAGGGAGGGAGAGAGAACTTAGGTAGGGAAGGGATTTGGGGGATAGGATTTGATTAGATTTGATTAGTTTAAATTTACCCTTTTAGATTTCAATTATAACCAAAAGTTATCCATTGACCCCCACCCCTATCTACACGTCACACACATCATATAAATATATATATATATATATATATATATAATACTTATTTACTTTTTACCTTTATATTATTATTATTATTATTAAAAAAATCACGGTTGTAACACATATCCTCTTAACGTTCTTGTTTAGTTATCATTTAGGGTTTTTCTGTACGGATAAAAGAGTATTAGTAAATAGATTTAGTTTACTACTGAAAAAAGTTAAGAGAATAGTATGCTTGATTTTGGCAACTAATAAAAAGGACACATTATGGGTGAAAAACGAAAAAAGAAAATAGCACATGCCGTTTTACTGAATTCGGGGATACTATACGTAAGTTACTAGGTAAACATGAGCTAATTCTGTGTCTCCTGTTGTTGATGAAAGCACGATTCAGCAAGGAGATAGAGGAAGCTTGAAGGTACGAAGACAAAAAGGGAAGCATGAAAAAGGACAGCCAAAGATTGTGTATGCACAGAAAGTTAAATGGCGGAAAAAGTAAGGATACATTAGGAAGATCACATTGTAGATATTTTTATACCATAGTTAATTCTTTTTGTACTATAGTTAGGTGGTTAGAACTGTAGTTGAGTTTACTTGGGCTGGAGGAAAGATTTTGTGTACATATTGGTTGATGGCGTGATCAATGAAAACAAGAAAATATTCTCCCAAATTCTCTGTGTAAAGTTTGTTACTTACTGCATTTCTCTTTCTTCCGTTTACAAGAGTTTGTTGCTCTTTCGTTTCCGGCATTATTCACCAAGCTTGAAGTTGCAGCAATCAACTTCTTCAAGCTGGTTTTTCATTCTTTGTTTGATATTTTACATGGTATCAGAGCCTGATTCAACAACATAAGTTGATCTCAACTTTTTCCTCAAATCTGTGGTATCAAATTTTTCCTCAAATCCGAAATGGCAACCACCTCAAACACCAGTGAAATCACTCCATCAAGCCCATACTATTTGCATCCTAATGAGAATCCATCACTTGTTCTCGTTTAGCCCGTGTTTAGTGGAAACAATTACCATCCATGGTCAAGAGTCATGAAGATGGCGTTACTATCAAAAAACAAACTCGGATTTATTGATGGAACACTTCAAGTTCCACCTCAAAACGATTCCAAAAGTGCTGCGTGGATTCAGTGTAATAATATGGTATTGTCATGGCTGTTGAATTCTGTGAAGCCTACTATATCTCAAAGTGTGTTATGGATGGATACTGCGAAGGAGGTGTGGGATGATCTGAAGGAGAGGTTCTCTGATGCGGATCCGTTCAGACTGTCGGATCTGGTAGAAGAAATTCATTCCATCAAACAAGGTAACTCAAGTATAACAGAGTATTTTACTAGTCTTAAAATATTGTGGGATGAGTTAATTATCTTAAGACCCTTACCGAGTTGTTCATGTAATCCTAAGTGCGATTGTGGAGCTTTGGAAAGAATTAGGACATATGTTGAGGAAGACTATGTCATTAGATTTTTGAAGGGTTTAAATGATGATTATTCTCACGTTAGATCTCAGATTTTAATGCTAAGTCCCATGCCAACTGTGAAAAAGGCGTTTGGAATGGTATTAAAACATGAAAGACAATCAAAATATGCTAATCATACTGTTAATGAAGAACAACAAGTTATGGCTGTAAATTTCAATCCTAACAAAAGTTTCGAGAATCAGAAGGTTGCAGGGAATTTTAATAAAGGAGCTAAGAGAGGAGACCAGCAGAACAGGCCACAGTGCACTCATTGTGGATGGTTTGGACATGTGGAGACGAAATGTTATAAGAAACACGGTTACCCGCCGGTTTTAAAGGTAAGGGAAGGGGAAGTCCGACTATGAATCAGGTTGCTGTCACTGATGAGTTTTATGCAGGAAAAGAACATGTAAATCAGGTTGATGAATCGAATTTGAACCAGAAGATGATAACTCAGGATCAATATAATCATCTGGTGAAGATGCTTCAGCATAATCAGATCAAGGAGATGACAGGGAGCAGTAGGGAAATGCAGCCGCAAGTTCATCAAGTTCAGATTCTGAAGCCCAACTTCTCAGGTGTGGATGCAAATGTGTTTGATCATGGTAAGACATCAGGTATCATTAAATGGTTATTAGACTCAGGGGCAAGTCATCATATATCATGCTCTTTAGTTCAATTTTCCTCTTACAAAACTGTTTCTAATCTCTCAGTAAATATGCCAAACCAAACCACAGCCCTTGTTGCCCATATAGGAACTGTAAACATAAGCCCCACATTGACCTTGTACAATGTCCTGCATGTTCCATCTTTTTCCTACAGCCTGATATAATTAAGCAAATTGTTAAAGGATGTTGATTGTGATGTTGTTTTTTCATTGAATGGTTGCATCATTCAGGACAAGAAATGTCAGATGAAGATTGGTTCAGCTAAGTCTATCAATAGATTATACATTCTAGAGTCCACATCATTACCAAACCATGCATACCCCATTTCGTGTTCAGTTGATACAAATGTCAAGACAAGAGAGACTTCAACATTATGGCACTATAGGCTCGGTCATCCATCAAACAAAGTTCTTGAAGTACTAGATAAGATAGCACCTGATGTTTGTTCTTCAGATTGTAGTTTTATTTGTCCAGTATGTCCCTTAGCAAAACAAAAAAGGAGTCCATTTCCTTTGAAAAGCTCAGGAAGTGCGTCTGTCTTTGAGGTAGTACATGTTGATATATGGGGACCCTACAAAGTTTCTACTGTTTATGGGCATCAATATTTTCTGACTATTGTTGATGGTTTTAGTCAGTATTGTTGGATTTATCTTATGAAAAACAAATCAGAAGCATCTAATCTTCTCATATCTTTTGTTCAAATGGTTGATACACAATTCAGTGTGAAAGTGAAGCAGGTTCAATCAGACAATAGAGCAGAATTCAAGTTGTCTGAATTTTATCAAAAAAGAGGAATAATCCATCGTACCTCATGTGTTCATACACCCCAACAAAATGGGTTAGTAGAGAGAAAGCACCAATACATATTGAATCTAGCAAGGGTCCTTAGAATACAAGCTGGTTTACTGTTAAAATACTGGGGATATTGTGTCTTACACTCAGTCTATTTGATTAATCGTTTACCAACACCAGTCTTAGGAAATAAAACACCCTTTGAAATACTATATGGAAAGGTTCCGAATTACTCACATCTTAAAGTTTTTGGGTCAATGGTGTATGTCTGTACGCCATCACACAATAGAGGGAAATTTGAAAACAGAAGTACTGAATGTGTATTTCTTGGATATCCTACAGCCACAAAAGGTTATATAGTCTTAGATCACAAAAATGGAAAAATCATGGTAAGAAGGGATGTACAATTTCAGGAGAGTCAGTTTCCTTTTCAACATAAATCCATACCTACTACAGACCAAAGTGAGATTCACCTTCCAGCCCCGTTCTCTGATCTCGCATTACCCCAATTTCCATCTGAAATTGAACCTCAGACAACAGTTAATACATCTGCTGAACACACACAGCAAGAGCTTATAGAACATCAAGATTCCAGTTTGTTAATACCTCCCAGGCGTTCCACCAGAACAAAGAGACCACCCAGCCACCTGGAACACTACCATTGTAACCAGATATGTTACCCAATTGAACATTGCATGACATATGATAATTGTGCCTCTAAGTTTAAAGCATTTAATGTTAGTATTGATGCTTATTATGAGCCTAACACTATTGCTGAAGCAATTGAGTACATAGAGTGGATTGAAGCCATGAAAGATGAGATTAAAGCTCTGGAGCAAAACCAAACTTGGGATATAGTGAAGCTGCCAGCTAATAAGCAACCCATAGGATGCAAGTGGGTTTACAAGTTGAAGGTCAGGGCTGATGGATCAGTTGAAAGGTGTAAAGCAAGGCTAGTAGCAAAAGGTTTTACACAACAAGAGGGGGTGGATTATAATGAAACTTTTTCTCCGGTAGCGAAATTAACTACGGTTAGAACTCTGTTAGCATTAGCAGCTAAAGGGTGGATTTTACATCAATTAGACATTAACAATGCGTTCTTGCATGGTGAACTTGATGAAGAGATCTACATGAAATTGACACCAGGATTTGAGAGTACAGAAGAAAACATGGTGTGTAAACTTAAGAAATCATTATATAGATTAAAACAAGCAAGTAGACAATGGAATGAAAAATTAACGAAAGCATTATTATCAAAAGGATTCAGACGGTCATATCATGATTATAGCTTGTTCACTTATCAGAAGGATGGAACGTTGCTTTATCTTCTTGTATATGTTGATGACATAATATTAGCAAGCAACAATGCTTCAGTCATCAGTTGGATTAAGGAGTATTTGCATTCAATGTTTAGCATCAAAGATATTGGTGTTCTCAGGTATTTTCTTGGATTAGAGGTTGCAAGAAGTGAGAAAGGTATAGCTTTGTCACAAAGAAAATATACGATGGATCTATTGAAAACGTACGGGATGACTGCCTGCAAGCCATCCAAGTCGCCTATGAGTACAGGAACTAAGCTTGCAAATGGAGATTCTGAGTAGTTAACTGATAATACATTTTACAGAAGATTGATTGGAAAACTAATATATTTAACTATCACACGCCCAGACATAAGTTTTGCAACGCAACAATTAAGTCAGTATTTGAAAACGCCTACTGTTAAACATTTGCAGGCAGCGTACAGAGTGTTAAAATATTTGAAGGCAAGCCCAGGACAGGGAGTGTTTTTTCTATCGAAGAATGATTTAAACTTGAAGATATTTACAGACTCAGATTGGGCAGGTTGTCAAGACACCAGGAGGTCAATTTCTGGATTTTGTGTGTTTCTTGGAGATTCCCTGATCTCATGGAAATCAAAAAAGCAGTCCACGGTCTCCAGAAGTTTAGCGGAAGCAGAGTACAGATCAATGGCTTTAGGAGCTTGTGAGGTACAATGGCTTACTTACCTTTTAATGGATCTGGGAATAGGACAGAAGAAACCAATTGAAATGTAATGTGATAACCGAAGTGCGATACATATATCTGAAAATCCCGTTTTTCATGAAAGAACAAAACATATAGAATTGGACTGTCATTTTGTTAGAGAAAAGGTGCAATCTGGCCTCTTGAAACCTGTAGCTGTTTCAACCGCAAATCAACTTGCTGATATCTTTACAAAACCGCTGGATGTGAGAAGGTTTCAGAAATTACTGGGAGCATTCAATATTATAAACATCTTTCAAATGGCCAGCTTGCGTGAGGGTGTTGATGAAAGCACGATTCAGCAAGGAGATAGAGGAAGCTTGAAGGTACGAAGACAAAAAGGGAAGCATGAAAAAGGACAGCCAAAGATTGCGTATGCACAGAAAGTTAAATGGCGGGAAAAGTAAGGATACATTAGGAAGATCACATTTTAGATATTTTTATACCATAGTTAATTCTTTTTGTACTATAGTTAGGTGGTTAGAACTGTAGTTGAGTTTACTTGGGCTGGAGAAAAGATTTTGTGTATATATTGGTTGATGGCGTGATCAATGAAAACAAGAAAATATTCTCCCAAATTCTCTGTGTAAAGTTTGTTACTTACTGCATTTCTCTTTCTTCCGTTTACAAGAGTTTGTTGCTCTTTCGTTTCTGGCATTATTCACCAAGCTTGAAGTTGCAGCAATCAACTTTTTCAAGCTGGTTTTTCATTCTTTGTTTGATATTTTACACCTGCTGTCTCGTTTTCTTAATTAATTTAAATTAAACTACATAAGTTAATTGAAGAAGAGTAAAATATACACGTTTATTAATTGAATATACGAGATACGAAGAAGAGAAATTAGTTAATCTAAATCTAATAAACATCTAGATGTTTGACTAAAATCTACTCAATAAATAGTAGATGTTAAAATCTATACACTCAACATATAGGGAAGGGTACCAATACAGTTTTATTTGAAAAGTTTTATGTTAGCGAACAAATAATCATTTGAAACGTATCATTCAATAATAACAAAAGCTAATTACCATGTGACAATATAAAATCATTTTATATCTTTTCTTGATTGACGTAGAATTATTAGATAAGCCATTATTTAAAGTTTGATTCCTTCAATCAATCAATTATAGCCAGTATATTAATATTCCAACGGCAATAAAAGTTATCGTTAAGGTCTAAGGAGTGTGAGCGGCAATCAAACAAACAAATACATTTATCCCAAGGGATAAAGAATTTGCTTTCACTAAGGCTCTCGGTTATATGCACATGTATAAATAAAACAATAATAGAGGTATGATATGTTAGTATGTTGGCCAGAACAAAATAAAATAATAAAATAAAATAAAAGGTGTTATGGTATTGATTTTTCCTTGAACAAAATAAAATAAAAGGTGTTGATTTTAAGGAAAACTAGTAGCTCGGGGGAGGAGTTGAACGTTTTGCAGGCGGCCGGAGTTCAACTACCTCCTCCACTCCATGGCTTCAAGCATTTCCGACGCCGTTGAGACCCCACTTTTAGAAGACGTTGTTGAAGCCGCAAAAGACTACAAAGGCCTTCCCGTCAAGCGATCCAAATCCGGCGGCTGGAAATCGGCGTCTATTATCATAGGTATTCCTTCCCATCGATTTATCACAATTCTTCAACTTTTTCTTTCTTTAAGGGTGAAAACCACTAGCTCTATTTATATTTTCAGGGGTTGAGGTAGCGGAGAGATTTGCTTATTACGGAATAAGCTCCAATTTGATAAGCTACCTAACGGGCCCACTTGGCCAATCTACGGCCACCGCCGCCGAGAACGTCAATGCCTGGTCGGGGACGGCGTCGCTTTTGCCCCTCTTAGGTGCTCTTGTGGCTGACTCGTTTCTTGGCCGCTATGGCACCATTATTGTTTCTTCTGTGCTCTACTTGTTGGTTAGTCATAGCCATCTTTGTTTACATTAGGGTGACCGTTTGATTAATGATTGTGAGCTGGTTCCTAGATCATCGTTAAATTAACATTTTATCTAAAAACTTAAACTTGTACATAGTCTATATAGTTCTGTAGAGGACTTGCCAAACGTTAAGAGTAGTAGTAGCAATAGTAGTAATTTATAACTTGCTACACCTGCAAATAGTTGTGTATGCTTGCTTATATCATCTGAAGTTGTTACGATAAGTTACCAATATTGATACTGTAAAATATTCAATGTGATAGTAATTCTAATCATTGCAGTATCATTTTATATAATGTATGTTTCATAAATATATTGTGTAACCAAAGTGTTATATAACTATAAAAATCAAACCAAATACAGGAACTATTCTCATCATAAATGTGGAAAAGGATAAGCTCATTGGGTTTGATGCTCTTAGTTTCCTTTATGGCTGTGATTTTGGTGAATGCTTATGTCATTGGTAATATTGAAGTGTTGGATTGGCTGCTAGATCGAAATTTCGAGCATTGGTGAGTGGAGCATGTCGAGTATAGCATATATTACCATTGGATGTGTAGATCTCTGTATGATGAAATCCATCAAGTGGGACTTTCTTTTTCTTTTTGTACGGATGGTTCATTAGGCAGTGGATTTTGATAGCTTTGTTGTTAGCAGGACTGTTATTGACCGTGAGAATTTAGGTCTGCGTAGTATATTATGCTTGACCTCAGCTTTGAACAAATGTTGATGAACATAATTAGAATTAGTATACTAATTTCTAACTTTTCTTATTAGCGAATTGTGGAATTTGTTCTCAAGTTCTAAAGGATGTTCTAAAATTTCGATGTGAAACAGGCTGCCTTAATGCTAAACCTTTTCTCCCATTAGCTTGCCACAGCTTTCCCAATTTTTCTACTCTCAAAATTCTTGTCGAGGGGAAAAAGGGAGAGATAGTAATAAATAGTTTGCTTTATGTGGCGGACCCTCAACTGGTCTAATTACACGGCCATTGCACTTCATTGTGAGAACCAGGTTTCGAATCCGATCTCCACCCCAATGTGTTGTGCGCCTGTGTATAATTAAAGGAGAAAAAAAAAAGAAAGTTTGCTTTTTGGGGGTACATTTTATCTTGAAACACTATAACAATGAAGAGCAACAGAAGCAATTAAAAGTTCACTTTGTGTTCCTTGATCTATTTATGCAATTCTAGATGTATTCTAGTCACGGCGTCTAATACTTATGCCTGCTTTCTTTTGCAATGACAGGGACTTAGCTTATTGACTCTGGCAGCCCTTTTCGCTTCAGATTGTGATGTGCAAGATACCACTCAATGTTCTCTTCCTTCGCTCCAGATTGTCCTCTTCTTTTCTGCACTATATCTTGTAGCATTTGCTCAAGGAGGGCACAGGCCTTGTGTACAAGCTTTTGGAGCTGACCAGTTTGATGGAGACGATCCAAAAGAGAGTAAAGCCAAAAGTTCGTTTTTCAATTGGTGGTATTTTGGAATGTGTGCTGGTATCATGGTGTCATTGTTGATTGTGAACTATATACAAGATAACCTTAGCTGGGGTCTTGGGTTCGGAATCCCCTGCCTCATTATGGTTCTTGCCCTGGTCATATTCTTGCTAGGAACTACAACATACCGGTTTCGTGTTAATGCTGATGAGACGAGCCCTTTCTTGAGAATAGGTCGAGTTTTTAGCAAAGCAGCTAGAAATTGGAAAACTAGCAGTTCATTATTATCTCTAGAAGAGGAGTCTCAGGGACTTCTGCCCTATGAAGGTTCTCAGCAGTTCAAGTAGGCAACCTTCTTCAGTAACGTGTTATATTGATTTAATTCTTTAAGGAAGCGATCTTCTTGACATTCTTTTATTCATGTTCTTCTTGAACTGTTCGGGTCAAAATCTCTGGTATCTGGCGACATGGTCTTATAGCTAGAATTTCAGTTAGATTCGTTCGCGTAAGATGTTAATGGTAATGAGGTTTCTAAATTCCAGTATACATTGGGGTGGATAATAATTTTGATGTAGTTGAGAGGAAGAATTACGCATTCCGGATGATTCTGATTCTTTGGTTGTTGTCATCTGGTAAACTTGAAGGGCATTTGACATGGGAATGGATGTGCCAATATGTATAAATACATATAGATGAAAAGGTCAAGTTTTTTTATGCCGAGTCAGATGATTTTCTTGTTGTTTCATGACTTGTATTTGTTATGTCTATTTTGATATCACCAAGTCTGATGCCTTTTTCTTATAAGCTGTCTTATTACTCGCAGGTTTCTGAACAAAGCTTTGGTATGTCCTGATGGCTCAAAGGAGGAAGGAAAAGTTTGTAGCTTTGGTGAGGTCGAAGAAGCAAAGGCAATTCTTAGGCTATTCCCAATATGGGCCACATGCTTGGTTCATGCCATTGTGTTTTCCCAATCTTCAACCTTATTCACAAAGCAAGGAGTCACAATGAACAGATCCATTGGTTTAAAATTTGAAGTACCAGCTGCATCCCTACAATCCTTCATCGGTCTTTCAATAGTCCTCTTTATCCCAATCTATGACAGGATTGTGGTTCCCATCGCGAGATCCATAACTAGAAAACCCTCGGGCATAACGATGCTTCAACGTATTGGGGCAGGGATATTCCTTTCATTTCTGTCTATGGTTATTGCTGGACTAGTTGAAATGAAGCGTCTGGCTGTTGCTCGAGAGTACAAGCTGGTCGATGAACCCAAGGCTATAGTCCCAATGAGTGTCATGTGGTTAATACCGCAGTATTTATTATTCGGTATCTCTGACGCATTTACAATGGTGGGATTGCAAGAATTCTTCTATGATCAGGTGCCCAGTGAGCTGAAAAGCATGGGTCTCGCGTTGTACCTCAGTATATTCGGCATAGGGAGCTTCTTAAGCAGTTTTCTCATCTCCATCATTGAGAATGCTACGGGCGGAGATGGGGGAGACAGTTGGTTTTCTAACGACTTGAACAAAGCTCATCTTGACTACTTCTACTGGCTGCTTGCAGGTCTAAGTGCAGTAGCATTTGCTGCTTATTTGCATTCCGCGAAGTGCTATATTTACGTTAGAAGAAGCTAGTTGGCTGCATGGGAAGTCTTGAAACCATATTGTTTTCACCTGCTTGTTGTGCTTTAAGGATGGTGAGCTTAGGTGTTTGTCTGCCTTTGTTGATGCTTGTAAATTTTTGAATATGATGTTTGTACCATCTGGTCAAAGCAAGTGAACTATGTGCAGTCCAGACGAGATTTGTCCCTAGATGAATGTCAAGACCTACGGGACTTGTATGTAAACCCAAAAAAAAGGTGTCTTGTTTGCAGCAGTTGTTTCTGTAATTGTTGCCCGCATGCAATAAACAGGCATCAAAAGTTCTTGGCTGCCAAATAGTGAAAAGTGTGTTAGAAGTCCTTTCACTGTATCACTTTGAATTACTTGCTGAAGTCTGGCAGTAATTTTCTCCGCTGTTTTGTTTTGCCTTTATTTATGTGCTTAGTTATAATTTGCAGAATATTCATGATCTGAAAAAGGATGTACACATATGTGGGAGTGTCTATAAATAACAACAACATTACCCCATTGTCATAGAAGCTCCCGCCTATGGCGGGATATGGAGGGGTCGAATATACGCAGCCATATTCATGTGTTAAAAACACATGGAGGTTGTTTTCCGATGACCCATAATGATGTGTCAAGCTATGTCGATTAACTGCTACTTCACAATATAAGAAGCGCAGCCAATTTAGTGAGTCATTTTGCTTTATTCTATTGTAGAGAATTTCTGTTAATACTCCAATTTCCAGTGAAATTTTTAAAAAAATAATGTAGTTTTACCAAGAAAAAACAAAAATACGATACAGAAAAGTCCTCAAGTAGTTTAGGTGTTATTTTAAATTGCATCTTTGAAAATCTGATGTGCTATTTTGAATTGTGTCCTTCTAATGTGCAATTCAGAATTGCACCATAGGTAAAACCATATTTGGACCTAATGTGTCATTCAAAATAACATTTTAGTGAACTAAAGTGTAATTCTGAATTGCGCCTTAAGTATTTTTCCTAAGATGATTTCAAGTTATATTTAATCAATTAATCAGGATGGTAACACATAAAAAATTATACAGAATTTTGTTTTACAATCTTCACATAATGAAAAGGCTGTACGATTTGTGTATTATTCACAACCCATAGTTCATGTGTTGTTAAAATTAGCCCATATTTCAGGTGTTGTCAAAAATGAGCGGAATAATAACGTTCCGAAATGGTTATAATTTAATCAACATATTTAATTTTGACGATGTCTTGCCTTTTCAAAAATAAATTTGCCAAAAGCTAGATGCCATGATATGATAGAGCAGATAATACTATTTTGATAGATACACGCCAACGGCAGCCTTGAATTACTTTTAATTATAACTCATAGCACAATATTATGACGAGGGGCAAAAATTTTAGGTAAAGAAATAATAAATAAACAAGTACATTATATTCATGATTATGTTCTCCATTCACAACTCCTCTTCCAGCTTTTTATTTTCAAAATTGTGGTAGAAATGATCCATCAAAATGTGATTAAATTTCCTTTTGGAAAGAAAAGATATTATAATAAACATTTCTGATGCACTAAGTTTTTGCGTTTGTATAAGGTTCAGGGAAGAATCGGATCGATTCACGATCTGATGTACGTAGCTTTAACTTACACTTTGTCCAAGAGGCTGTTTCCGTGGCTCAAACTCGTGAATTCAAAGTTACAAACCAGTAACCTTACTAGTTGCTCCAACACCATCCGTTTTCGAAAGAAAAGAAATTAGAATAATGAAACAAATGTGAAAAAGGAAATGGAGAAACACGCGAGGAGACATCACACGTCTGCCCATAATTCAAGGTAGAAGGTTTGACAAATAGAACATGGAATCTTGGGATTATCTTTTTCAGGATTATTGGTATAGTGGGTCCCAAAGAGTAACTATATGTAATTGAATTTAGTTGGCCTCTTATTATCTATGATTTTCATCAGAAAACCATGAAGATTTTAATCTTTTTTTACATAAAGTTAGTGGATGAAATGATTAGCAAGAAGAATCCAACCTAATCTTTTTCTTATTATATATCACACCCATGTTGCCGTACAATGATAACTAAACCCAGAAGACAGCTAAGATTCCAAGGATCAGTGTGTTTAAAATGGCCCAACCAATTTGACATCAGAACACCATCACCTGATTTTGAATAAATAAATAAATAATCACAATACCTAAAATACACGCAATACATATATACATATATACATACATACATACATATACATCCAATTGGGAGTGTGGGGTATATAAGAGGCTAAAACGGCATCTGACCTTTTGGACATATCTGTTCAAGAAGACCGTTAAAGAACAATTTCCAAAAGCTTGAGGATAAAAGAGACAATCCAACGTATTAGACAACTTCCAACACATTTAGCATTAATTAACATCCACGTAAAGGGAAATTCAGAACAAGGAACAAAATCCAAATGTACACATTTACAGGAAGACAGTATAGACAAAATATTCTTCTAAGAAAAATGTTTCACATTTCACACACTCAATCCCATAGTATATGTATTCTCTACTGGACAACCTGGAGTTCTTCCCTTCCTTTCACCAGCCCACAACACCCCCCCCCCCAGGCACTCCAACAATTTCTCACAAAGATTAAAAAAAAACAACCCAACAATAAAAAACTTAAGGTTTCCAACAAATAAGAATAAAATAAGAATCCCATGTTTCTGACAACTCATAGTCCAAATCATCTCCTATCAGCCAACCACCAGAAGACCTTTTGTGTGCATGGACCAAAGAACCCTTCTTTCTTTTGTGATTTCCCAGCCATTGCAGTTTCTTTATTACTCAGAAGCCTTGGTCTTTGATCTGTAGAGGAGCTTCTTCTTCTTTGATGTCTGATTATCAAATGTGAGCACCACTTTGCCTGCTTCTGCGATTTTGTAGCTACCCGTGATCACTGGCTCATCGGTTGGTCCTATCTTGCTTGGCTTCTGTACTATGACAGTGTAGCTGCCCTCTGCACTGGGCACAAATTCAGCACCATATGAAACATCCGAACCAATTACTCTGGCCTCCCATACCAAAGTGGATGCCTACATAATAAACGAATCCCAGGTCAACTAAAAGATGTTCACAAGAAAACCAGCGTTACAGGTCACAACATATGTTATTGGATTTCGACAAAACAATGCTAAGGTTACCTCAGTAACTGGAAATTCGATCGTTTGCTTGGATGCAGGCTTAATAGTTTCTTCTGTTGCAGCATCAGCAGCTGAGAACTCCTGCTCTCCCTCTTTGCTTAGGCCACCATACTGAACTGGTACTTGCTCAGGTGCTATATACCTAATATCAGCATACAAAGATTATGACAATTTGATCAGTTTAAATTTAACTCCTAATAAAATTCAGCAGAAATATTATGCAAGAACTGTTGACATACTTGAATAGAGTCTCAGCAGTTTTTGAAGGGCCAGCAAAAACAAACTTGCTCTTTGTCCTTGTGGTCAAGAAGGGACTGATCATCCGATTGTAGGCCACGTACCACCAGGGGACGTTGATGAAAACCTTCATGATACAGTCATCCATCACATCCGTAAGGGAGAGAAAAAATATCAAAGAAGACAAATCTAATCCAAACTCATTGACAAATACTAAAGTCTGTAGCAACAGTTACAACATTTCAAGACTTTTTATTGGATTAGTAAAATTTCACCTGTATAACAAAGGATGCAGGGTAACTGATAAAAAACTTCAAGACAGAACATATCATGTCACGGCAGTATATAGATCAATTAAACAAAGGCAACACAAATTATCAGTTCATACCAGAGAATTTAGTACCATTCCAAAATTCGAACTTTATCAAGTGGGACAGAAGAATCTCACCTGTTTAGCTACAAACTCAGGGTAATTGTCTTGAAGAAGCTGGAGGGCTTGATTGGTGGCTTGTCTGAGCTCCTTCTTAAAGAGGAAAAGCCCAGGTGAATTCTTGAGATCATTGACTTGAACAATTGTAGAGATCCCATCAGGACTAAAATCAAGCTTCCTCACACTGCTCTCCAAGAACTGAATTCTCCATCTCAAGAACTTGGAATACTTCTCAGCCGCAGCAAAAGCATTTTGGTACAATTCCTTATCCTGAAGCTCCCCATAAGCATTATAGCAAACAGGGTGTCCTTCTCTATCCACCCCACTAGTAAAAACCACCTTCTCCAATCCACTCCCCACGCCTTCTTCCTCCAATAATTTGTCAATCCCAAACTCTTTCCTCCATGCCACCACGTTTTTAAGCATGGTGAAGGCCTCCTTCACTTTGAAATCTCTTGCTCTGAGGAATTTGAGAAGAATTGTGTCACTTTTTTCATCAGCAAGAAGTGGAATTCCCCATAAAGAAACTTCTTCTGGGGTCAATTCCTCTTCAGCAGCAACAGCAACTTCCTTTGTTTCCTCCTCCTTTTTCTCCGCCTCCGCCGGGGCCTCCTGCGTTGCGGCAGCTGCTACAGTGCTGGTGACTTCAACAATTGTTTCTTTGATTTCTTCGACTGTTTTTGCTCCATCATCATCCACAACAGCCTCAGTTTTTTCAACCACCTCAGCCACCGGAGCAGGTGGGGGAGTTTCAACAACAGGCGGCTCCTCCTCTTTCACCGGTGCCGGAGCCTCCTCCTCAGCCACCGCAGGTGGCGGTGTTGTTACCTCATCTTCTTTTGTCTCCTCTGTTTTTACTTCCTCAGTAGAGGCAGAAACAGGGGCTTCAGGTTCAGGTTCAGCCTTTTTCTCCTCCTCCTTAGACGGCGGAGGAGGCGATGGGTCGGTGAATTCGTGCTTATTAAGAGCCTCTTGAACCAATTTCTTGAGCTCATCTAAGGCAACTTTTTCTGGGTCAGGTAATTCAGCAACCACATTAGTCTCCTCCTTGAAAGATGCTGATTCAGCTACCTTTTCCTCCTTAAGAGGAGAGCCAGCAGCCACCTCAGCAGCCTTCTCCACCACCGGCTCAGCCTCCGGCACAGGCTCAGGCTGCGGTGTCGCCGCCTCCACCACAACAGTTGTCTCAGTAGGTTTGGTCTCCTCGGCCATCTTCTTTAACGGCTATAAAATCAAAGAATAAGTTTAAGACAGAGAGAAAGAAGAGATAGAGAGATATGGGAAATGTGAAATTGTGAATGAGAGGTGAAGGGGAAATGGGAAGAGGGCTAAATACGAGGAGAAGAGAGTGGGTGTGGGGGGTTAGTATGTAAGTTTTAGTGTGTGAGAGAGAAAAGAACACAGACTGTCAAATTGGGGGAGAGAGCCAGCTCGTCAGCACTACAGAGAGTGGGGTCCACGCCACCACTAAACCAAGTTGTAACCGCCGGTTTTGCAATTATTCTGGTCTCCTCTGTTATTGTGTGAAGAAAGTCATATATGTAGTAATTTTAAGAGTTTTTTTGTAGAATATAAATTAACCTAACAATTTTTTTAAATGAAAAAAACTAAGATTTGGGATGTTTAAGTCTAAATTTGTTTTATTATAAAAAGTGATACATGACTCAGGCATCTATAGTATCATAACTTTAAATATAATCTATTACAAAAGTCATATCATAACTAGGGTCTAGATTCTTGTATTCTTGTAATTGCATATGGGTGGCAAAATGTCATACTCTGGCCCTGAAGGTCTCTACCGTCTCAATCCCAAGAACTATTATAGAAGTGTAAATTAAGAGCCCAGCGGTCTCATGGGTTGGTGAGGACTTTACGCAAGTACTCACACAAAGTATCTCCTGCAAATTAGGCATTCAGTCTAACAACAGTAAAATACCCACAATATACATGTCTTTAGAATCGAACTATGAACCTCTTAGTCTCAAATCTAATTCGAGTATCATATTAGATGGTAATTGCATTATTCATTTGGCAGCAGGTACATTCTTTTGCCTCCCAAATAAATTTTTCAAAATTTAATTGAGACCATCAAATACTTCTGGATTATTATGTTCCTGAAATTAAGGCAGCGTCCCCCGACTCCCCTGGTCATGTATAAGGTTTTCAAAAGTGACATATTTTGTCATCAGCTGTTTAAATCCGGTTTGTCTCTGTAATTGGAAAATTCTTACCCTTCATATGAGACTTTGTCATGATTCTTCTAATGATTGAATCACGTCTAATTTAAGATTACGTCAATATGAAATAGCGTATTAGGCTATGTTTAATGAAATAGCTGTTAAATCATTTGAATTTAAGATTTCTCACATTTAATTTCCTGTATTAGTTATACACGAATTATTCAAATTTAGATATTTTAAATGATAAACCATAATTAAATCGTCTGTTAGTCAACAACAGTCAACGGTTCAGCTCCAATAGCTCAATACTCAAGTACTGCAGTTCAGCAGTTCAGCCGTTCAGTGCCCAAGCATGGCTGTTCAGCCTTGGCTACACTTCAGCAGGGCAACACGACACTTATTATATAACCAAAGGATATGTCAAGGCATGCACCTCGGCACCAACTTCAGTTTATGTCCCAGCGCCGCACTTCAGACCACTTCAGCTGGGCAAGGCCTAGTCGTGCACTTCAGCAATACTTGATCTTGCACTTCGGCAAAGTTCAGTTGGGTATTTCAGCAAAGGAACCCAGCACGACATTACCTTGTGGGACCATCCAACAGAAGTACAATTCGAATACAGTGACTACAGCTGGTTATTCATTCTGAACACGCCGAGGTCACAACAGCCGGCCTATTAGTCACATCAGTCAGGCTACTGGTCACATCAGCAGACCTACAACGTCCTAGACTTTCTGCCCCAAGCAAACGTCTTATCCACTATCAGAAGCCAAAGGCGGAAAAAGGTCTATAAAAGCAAGCCAGCCAATAGAAAGAAGGGGATCCGAAATTCAAACATTCATACCTAAAAGCAAGCTCATACACTTCGCTCTTCGGTCCATACTGTGAGAAACTCTTAACTCACCATCTAAATTATAATCTCAGTGAGATATGGCCCAAACTGACTTGAGCGTCGGAGGGTTTTTCCCGGGGCCAACCCCCCGGGACCTCTGACCTGTGCTTTCTTGTGCAGGATATTTTAGAGGTTATTCCAGCTACAAATTTCAATCCAGTTAACAATTCTTCAAGTTAACTGACGGAGCTAATTTGAGGTCATCTAGACCCTTGGTGAAGATCCGGCTTCATCATTTGGCGCTAGAAGGAGGGCCCCTTAGACCCTTAATCCAGAAAACAGCTTCTCAAAGCTTTTCTAATTACCTTAACAAGTTATCGAGAGAAAGTTGAATAGCAAAGATGGACAAGGGTCCAAGCGACCTACGACATCTAAGAGGAGCCAAAGGTCTTCTCAACAGCAAACTGAACAGTGTTCTACGGAGCCGGGAGAATCCTCAACTCCCATCATTGCCTTCACATATGAAGAGCATATTCGAGCCATACGCTATGTGGCTCAAAACACAGGTGTTTTCCAAGCTGTAGTAAGGGAAATGAAGGGGAAGGCCTCTGCAGCGAGGTCCAGTGGGTCTCATTCCAATAACTCTCACCCACAGGAACACCTGGAGTACTCTCCTACTCGGCATGGCTATTACCCCAGGCATCAGGCCGAATTTATGGCCGAGGCAAGGCGCCCAGAACAAAAGTCTAGCCACCAGAGCTTAAAATATGCTCAGAAAGCTTCCTTGCCATTCAAACATGGCAGAAAAGTTGACAATAAAGGCAAAGCACCGTTGCAGGAAAGGTGCTCTGTCAAGATTCGGTTAGGAGGCCGAGGAAAGGAAAGGAACTCTCTGCTAGCTTCAAAAGCCCATGTTCTTTCCTACATGAGGAAAAAATCTCTGGCAAAGGAACCCCAGCCCCTGGCTGGACCGATCCACAAAAGAAACCACCGACTGTACTGCCTTTATCATCCTGATATTGGACATGATACAGAAGATTGTAGGCAGCTCGGGCAAGATATTGGGCGTCTTATCGAGCTGGGTCACCTGCAACGTTTCTATAATCCGAGGTCTAGGCTCCCAACAGGCTAGACTTTGGTAAACCTCCTCCGGATGAGAGTTGCAAACCTGGGTCTCATCATGGGTTGCCAAGTGATGAGGATTTAGATCCTGATGAAAGGAGGTTACGGGTCCCTGAGCATATAAGGCTGACGTAACAGCAAAAGTCCCTGATTCAATCGAATCAGGGTTTATTTCTTCTTGTGCTCATCCGGTATCTTTTGGCTCAGCCTTATATTATCGAAGGATCAATTTCTTATATTCAGCTGAGTATTCTTATTCGGCATTCAGCCAGGAAAGTTAAGTCACCATATGGTGCATGAGGCAATAATTTATGCCTACCTATAACCCACCACGAAAGTGGGGGCATACCTCAGCAGGTCTGAGAGGTTGAGCAGGTCTCAACAAAATGGGACAGGTTTCCCGATATTCTACCTCAGCAGGTCTGAGAGGTTGAGCAGGTCTCAACAAAATAGGACAGGTTTCCCGATATTCTACCTCAGCAGGTATGAGAGGTTGAGTAGGTCCCAACAAAATGGGACAGGTTTCCCGATATTCTACCTCAGCAGGTCTGAGAGGTTGAGCAGGTCTCAACAAAATGTGACAGGTTTCCCGATATTCTACCTCAGCAGGTCTGAGAGGTTGAGCAGGTCTCAACAAAATAGGACAGGTTTCCCGATATTCTACCTCAGCAGGTCTGAGAAGTTGAGCAGGTCTCAACAAAATGGGACAGGTTTCCCGATATTCTACCTCAGCATGTCTGAGAGGTTGAGCAGGTCTCAACAAAATGGGATAGGTTTTCGGATATTCTACCTCAGCAGGTCTGAGAGGTTGAGCAGGTCTCAACAAAATAGGACAGGTTTCCCGATATTCTACCTCAGCAGGTCTGAGAGGTTGAGCAGGTCTCAACAAAATGGGACATGTTTTCCTATATTCTAACTCAGTAGGACTGAGAGGTTGAGCAGGTCTCAACAATGGGTTAAGTTCCCCTATATTCTAACTCAGCAGGACTGAGAGGTTGAGTAGTTCTCAACAATGGGTTAAGTTCCCCTATATTCTAACTCAGCAGGACTGAGAGGATTGGGAAGGACTCAATAATGAGACAATTTTCTCTATCTTTTAGCTCAGCAGGGTTGTGAAGGCCAACGGAACATAACATCGGGGTATGGGCCCTATATCTCAAAGCACAGCAGAGCTGCAGTTCAGTGGAATGGCCTTACATTCTTGGTGGTGCTAAGAATGGGTGCTGAAGCCTAATACTTGTGCAAAAAGCTAGCATACAAAAGACACTCTTTTGGCGAAGCTGAAGACAAATACTTGCAGACTATCAAAATAGAGCAAGTAAAGTTTCTTAAGTTGAAGACAAATACTTGCAAACTATGAAAGTAGAGCAAGAAAAGTTTCAACTTTGAAGACAAAGGCGTCAACTATGGAAATAGAACAAGTAAAGCTTTACATACAGAAAGCAAATCCAAGAAAATTAAAATAAGCTGAAGCGCACAAGTTGAAGAAAATTGGATTCTCATTAAAAGAGTAACTATTACAACTACAAAAATTTACAACAGAAGTCCTATTCTACTTTACAACATCCTCATCCTCTCTGAGATAAACCCCACTTTGGAACTGAGCAATTTGATTCTCAAGCAAGCTCTCAGCCTTAGGGTTATACAGTTCAGCAATTAGAGGATGGTTCTTGTCCAGACTGGGGCAGACCTCAGAACAAGCATCAATTGCCCAAGTTTGCCCAACGGCAATTGCTGAGCCTTGAATCTTCAAGAAATTTCCAGTAAAGAACTCAGATTGTCTAAACTCAGCAACGGCATTCCTCTTTATCTCCTCAGCTTAGAGCTCAAATTGTTGGAGGAGATCAGCCCTGCTTTTCTTTTCTGCCTCCAGTTGCTGGTTCAGTTCAGCCTTGCTGTTGGACAATTCTTGATCAAAAGTACTAAGTTCCTTTTGGTAGAACTCCAGTTCAGCCTGGGCTTTGGAAGAGACTAACTCAGTGCTGGCCAATGTTTCCTTCAGTTCAATCACTTGGGATTTGGCATCAACCAGCTTAGCGTCAGAATCTTGTTTCCCAGCTTGAAGTCTGGAATTCTCTTCCATAAGTGAGGCTAGTTTGGAATCTGAATCTTGTTTTACCACCTGAAGCTTGGAATTGTCTTCGGTAAGCATGGCAACTTGAGACTTCAAATTATTCACCTCAACCTCCAGCCTGGTCAATTTCGTGTTGTTAGGTTTTGCCACCTCAGCTAACTCGTCATAGGCATTTTTGAGGTGAGCATTGGTCTCAGAGAGCTTGGAGAATCTGGCATGGAGCTCTTCAGCTCGTTTAAGGATGTTATATTCTTGGACCCAATACTGCAAAAGTCAGACTGGTTAGGAAAAGCATAAAGGATCAAGTTAAAAGATGGAAAGTAGTGGGAAATCATACCAGGGACATATTCCTTGCAAATAAGTTTATGGCAGTATTCCAGTCCAGACTGCCATATTTCTGCCAATCCCTATGAAGTATTGACATTTCTGTCAATTTCCTAGCTATTTCAGGATCTGTGGCAGTATTAGCAAAGGTGAACTCCATCATCCTTTTACCCCGGGAAGAAGGTTCTCCCTCCGTTGCATTCTTTTCAGAAGACTCTCCTTCAGATACGTTCACTCCGGAACGTTCACCTTCAAGTGTATTCCCTTTGGGAGGCTCTCCCTCCAATGCTTTCACCCCGGAAGGCTCTTTCCCGGAAGCGTTTACCTCAGGGGTTTCCCCTAAAAGATCAAAGGAAGGTATGTCCTCATCAGAAACCCACTTTGGAGGGGGCACATTCTCCTCTTCAGCAGCAGGAGAGGAAGGAATTGAAATGGGAGCATCAATTCCCCCACTCCCATCACCAGGTTGAGCTGAGGCTGAGACAGGAACCTGGGCCTCAGCTTGGAGGGGATTGTCAGAAGTTCCAACTGAAGAGGAAAAAATTCAAATGATTAAATAAAAATCAAACATATCCAAGACTAGTGCAGGGCAAAAATTGTACCTGGACGTATCTGCACTTCAGATGAAGAGCTAGCAGAAGCCTGTTCTGAAGTGGAAGGTTGGCATTCTGTCCATTTTCTTTTCTTGGGGACCAAGTTCTTCAACCTTTCGAGGGTCCCAGATACCATGATTTCTACAAAATTCAAGGAACAAAACAGTCAAAACATAGATGCTATATCAAAACCAGTTAAAAATTTTCAAAATGTTGCTATATACCCCGAACTATCCTCAAGGCAATGGGGATGAGAGGGCGAAAGTTATGTTTTGGCCACAAATGTTCCAGGTCAGCAACCCCTACAATGTGCCTATCAACTTTCTTCTATTATACGATCAAGCGCAAATGTACAGTTGGGAGGCTTCATTGCGAAATTGCTCACTTGGCCTCCTATTATTTGCACTGCCAGTGTTCCAAAGGATTCCTTCAGGTAATCCTATACTCTTAAAGAAAAAGAAACGCCTCCTCCAATCTTTGGAAGAGGAAGGAATGTTTATGACAAAAAACCCTCCACTATTTTGAGGTCTCCTATCGAAACAGTACCAACTACCCTCCTGCTTACATACAAATATCTCTCTAAAAACTGCAAGTGAGAAGTTTTTCTCAGCTGCCCTTAGATAGAGCAAATAACTAAGAATAACCCTTAGTCCATTAGGCGTTATCTGGGGAAGCCTAAGTTTATAAGAGAACAATATCTGGAATAAGGGGGTCGGAACGGGTAGATTAAAACCAGATCTAAAATATTCCTCATAAACTGCCTCGTACCCAGCTGGGGGATCATAAGCAGTTTGATGAGGAAGGGGAAGAATGAGGGCAAAAGTACTCATGTCAATATTATAATGCTGACATAGTTCATAGATGTCGGTGGCTTTCAAGGTGCATATTGAATCTTGCACCGAAGAAGAAGGCACCTTGGATTTTGAGGTAAAAGAAGAAGAAGCCATGACTAAGATAGAGAAAAGCTTACAAGAGATTGAAGACTTAAGTTGAAAGAGCTGGAGTAAGGTCGGAGGGAAGCTTCGAAGACGAAAAAGAAGAACAGTGCAACAGTGCAGCAGAATAATCAAGCAAGCGGAATAAAGGAGGAAGAAAAGAAGGAATTGGGGCAATTGTCCCTATTTATAAGTGAGAGAAAATGAAAGGTCACAATTTTTTTCGTTTGAAAATTCGAAGGGGCAACGATTAAAGTTTTTCCCCCTCGGGAGCTGAAACCACCGAAAAGGTAATGATGAGGTGTTGGAATTAACGCTTACATTAAAAGCGGGAGTAACTGCGCGGATAAAAGGATAATTGCCCAATTAATGAAGATCCGCCACGTCACAGGTTCATTAGAACAAGATTTTTCCGCCTTCGCAATTCAGCTCAGCCACACAAAATCTGGGGGCAAATGATAAACCATAATTAAATCGTCTGTTAGTCAACAACAGTAAACGGTTCAGCTCCAATAGCTCAGTACTCAAGTACTGCAGTTCAGCGGTTCAGCGCCCAAGCATGACTGTTCAGCCTTGGCTACACTTCAGCAGGGCAACACGACACTTATTATATAACCAAATGATATGCCAAGGCTTGCACCTCGGCACCAACTTCAGTTTATGTCCCAGCGCCGCACTTCAGACCACTTCAGCTGGGCAAGGCCTAGTCGTGCACTTCAGCAAGACTTGATCTTGCACTTCAGCAAAGTTCAGTTGGGTACTTCAGCAAAGGAACCCAGCACGACATTACCTTGTGGGACCATCCAACGGAAGTACAATTCGAATACAGTGAACAGCTGTTTATTCAGTCTGAACACGCCAAGGTCACAACAGCCGGCCTATTAGTCACATCAGTTAGGCTACTGGTCACATCAGCAGACCTACAGCGTCTTAGGCTTTCTGCCCCAAGCAAACGTCTTATCCACCATCAGAAGCCAAAGGCGGAAAAAGGTCTATAAAAGCAAGCCAGCCAAGACAAAGAAGGAGATCCGGAATTCAAACATTCATACCTAAAAGCAAGCTCATACACTTCGCTCTTCGGTCCATACTGTGAGAAACTCTTAACTCACCATCTAAATTATAATCTCAGTGAGATATGGCCCAAACTGACTTGAGCGTCGGAGGGTTTTTCCCGGGACCAACCCTCCGGGACCTCTGACCTGTGCTTTCTTGTGCAGGATATTTTAGAGGTTATTCCAGCTACAACTTTCAATCCAGTTAACAACTCTTCAAGTTAACTGACGGAGCTAATTTGAGGTCATCTAGACCCTTGGTGAAGATCCGACTTCATCATTAAATTTTTGCCTTTTTTACCCTCCCTTCTACGCCCCCTCGACGGCTCTGACATCGAAGTCAAATATTCTCTTCCAAGTAAGCTTTCATTTCTTTATTGGTCAATCATGTTCTTTTACTGGCTTCCAAGGACCATTTTGTGTCTTTTATTCATACTTCAGATTGGGTATTAGTCTTGGTCAGAAAAAAAAAAAGAAAAGAAAAAGGAGTACCCTTGGAAAAGAATTTAGTTGTTCAGGCAACTTCAAAGAAAATAGTAAATTCTGGTGTTAAAAATATTCTTACGTATAGTCAAACACACACATAGTTGGTCAAAAAATAGTTCAAAATATATTTGTCAGAGTATTTTATATATTGTTCAATAAAATTAAGTTATAAATAGTGTAAGGACTATTTTGTCAAATTATTATGTTGAATTACATCTATCAACTAAATTTCATTTTGTCAACAAATGATATTTATTTCAAATGGTTTACAGATCCGTAAATGCAAATTAATCTTTTAACTATTTGTCATCGCTCTTGATAATGATTTACTCATTCACATAGTATATATTATACTATATCACTGTCATATAGTGCCATGTAAACCATGTATTGGAAAAAAAAATTCTCTTCCTAATGAGGATAAAAAAGTATTCCGTATTTAACTTTTCAAATATCTCGTTGCTCCTACTAACAACCTACGATCAACAACTATATCCAGTAATATCTCAACGATAACATAAACTACCATTAGTATCTAGAAATGACGAAAACTTTTGACTGGATCTTCAATTAAATATGTTCGTTTAAATAAACGAGCAAGCTTGGCTCGTTCGCTAAGTTAAATGAACCGAGTTTAAACAACGCGATGCTCGATTCGTTCGGCTCGTTTACAACCCTACATGTGTGGTTTCTACTAACAAAGGGGGAAATTTCCGGCAAACTCATAGACGTTGGAAAATTTGGTAAATTGCAGAAACTTTATTTTGTCCAGATTCATAAGTTTAATGATTAGCTGATTTTGGGGAACATGTTGGCACCTTAATATTTTATAAAGAAAATGGGAGAAATGGTCAGACATTCTTCTCATGTATGATTTCCTTACACGTTCAACAAAGTTTTATCTTTAAGAACAGCCTGGCAAATGATTCCAATGGGGTTACTTTCAAGAGCTTATGCATTATAAAAATCGTCATAATATAGCTGGCCTGTTTATTGAAAAGCATGTTGCCGTCACCTATTTGCTTTGTTTACCAAACATAATTATATTTTTACATTGTATTCAAGTGTTTGAGGATGGACCTTAGAGTTTACTGCTTTGTGATATTGAGATTACGAGTTCGAACCGCGGAAACAGCTTCTTACACACTATAGAGTCATGGGTAAGTTATAAGCAGCAACTCAAGGCGAGATATATCTGAACTGCGCGAATGGGTTGGCTGGGGTCTTGAGGACCCTCCTGCTTTCATGTGTTCAAGGAATACAAATCTGTTGGCCATCTCTTCTTTGCTGTCTTTCTCATGTTTTCTTTTTAAAAGAATATTTCTTTATTTATTGATTTTTTTTAAGTTATAACACTAAGGGGGAAGTACATTGTATATAAGTTACAGATGAATGGACCATCTTGTCGGGATCCATTGAGAAAGATTTATGGTACAGGTAATAAAGATGGATATAGCCATACAAAATCCTTATTTTTATTTTCTTATTTGCAAGAAGCAAATTATATTATTAAGATATGTCCAAAGGATTAAAACTTTAGATAAAAAAGTCATATCTTCACTCTGGTAGTCACCAATGTTCCAGTTATAAAGAGATTTGTGTAGGATGTAAATTAGGCCAGCCTTTTAAGTGAGAGATTCAGAAGTAGGTGCCCACAAGGTGTATAATCCCAAACCTGCTATGGTATAATTAGCTAACATCATGACTCAAACACTCATACTGCGACTGTCAAAATTCAAACCAGCAATTATTACCCCAGTATTAACTAAATACATCTTAACGAACAAAAATAGGATTGTAACTTTGACTCTACAAGTAATATGTTTAATTTCTTTTTATTAAGCTTTCTGTTTAAAAATATCGATCATCGAAAAGATACACGAATCGAATTTGAGATGTATGTCTCATTGAGGTTTATATAATATGTAAAAATACTCTATGAGTGATGAGGTCGGATCCTCACTAGATGGATCAGAGATGATCCTTGTGATATGCCGGTAGCGCCTCGTTTGGGTCCATCTCTAGAACCTAGGGAAAACCAGTGTTGGAGGTCCAGGGTCAATGACCTGGAAAAAACCCTCCGACGCTCAAGTCAGTCTGTATGTGAGAATGCTTAGATACAAAGGTGTTGGAATTTACATAGTAAATCCATTACCTGAGGATCACTTAAGAGAACACAAAAGCAAAGTAAATAAATGCGGAAGTGTACCTTGCTCCATTGGTAAACGCTGTATGGGTTCTGACACATCCGACAACTGTGTCTTCCAAGGGATTGCACGAACCCACCAGTTGTTGAATTCACTAATAAAATATCAACAACTATCACTACTATTCCGATGGAGAGAATAGGTAGTGTGTTTTCCTCTCAAGAGTGTTTTTATATATGTGTAAACGCAATGCTTAGCAAAGGAAAAGAAACTGCAGCAATGAAGTAAAGAACAAAGCTTCAGCAATGAAGGAAAACTTCGGCAGCCTTTGAACTTTGTGTTCCTTTTTTTAATGTTAATCCCTTGCATCTCAGATGGCATCATATATACAGTAAACAAATAATGTAAACGAAATTTGTTTACTAAAATGTTTCATCTGAATTAATTAATTGAAACGTTTAGCATTATCTAGCCATCGATTTAATATATGAAACGTTTTCATACATTAATGTTAATACATGTATGTAACAGAAATATTTAATATATATAATAAATTATATATATCAAATACCTTAATTAAAACACTTTTAGAAGAATACTTGTAGGTTCTTGTCCCTCAGGGACTAGATGTCATTAATAAATACGGTCTCGACTTTACGAGTCTTACCATCAAGGACTGTAACCGTATGACTGTCTACACATTTAGTGATCCATTCAGATTACACTGTGTATCCACTAATATACCAAAGTGATCACTTAATGTGTGGATACGTACAAAAATTACGTAACATTAGTAACATATAATATATAATATATAACATACATAAGTCCACATGTATTTGATATGTAACTTAAGTCACATGTGTTGTGCACTACACATATGAGCATATCAAATCCAACAATCTTCCACTTGGACTATGTATGTTTATGTTACTTGTTTGAGCTCCTTTACTAAATGGCCAATAGTGTAATCAACTTAGTCCGGTCCACTCAGTCAATGCCAATAAAAGAAACAAGCAGTACATCGCCACACTTATGGGTGACGGGTCCCGGATCATGAATCATGATACCAACATTAACTGAATGACATGGATGCTAGAATGGATGTGTAGTGTGGAAATTACATGCTATGTGATCGTACATGCCAATTTCCAACTTGGTCCTACTTAATGAGATCGACAGAATTCAGAATGAAAGTCGCAAATAATGTACAATCCTGAAACTGCAGTACAACTTAAACTGTAGTGTACATTATAATGAATGTCTGAAACAATGTTCTTTATTGAGCACTACAAAATGAAATTAACAGGCTCCCACTAAAGTTGAATATCTTTGGCTGTACCAATACATATACGAGCCACATGCCCGTGAAACACCATAGGTATTACCCCTTTAGTCAAGGGATCAGCCACCATAAGATCTGTGCCTATGTGCTCAACGCAAATCAGACCATTCTGAATTATCTCTTTAACAGCCAGATACTTAATGTCTATGTGTTTCGACTTAGACAAACTCTGGTTGTTGTTTGAATATAGCACCACAGAGTTATTGCCACAATAGACTTTCAGAGGTATCTGAATAGTCTCTACAATACGCAGCTCTGTGACAAAGTTGCGAAGCCATATCGCTTGACTTGAAGCATGGTAGCATGATACATACTCAGCTTCCTTGGTAGACGATTCGACTAGCGACTGCTTTGCACTTTTCCATGAGATAGCACCTCCTACCAGCACGAAGATGTAGCTGCTGGTGGACTTTATGCTATCTTGGCATCCACCAATATCGGAATCTATGTACCCAATGATCTCCAACTTTTCAGATTTCCGATACGTCAGTATATGGTGTTTTGTTCTTTGTGGTACACACACTCGTCAGCCTGATTTACCTCAAAACCGAATGAGGTAATGACTTGTGCGAACTTAAAATACCACTATCGAGACGCCTGCTTTAGTTTATAAATAGATTTCTTAAGTCGACAAACCATTCCTTTTTTTTTATTCAAAACGAGGTGGTTGAATCATGTATATAGTTTAGTCGATGTCACCATTTAGAAAAGAAGCTTTAACATCCATTTGATGTAACTCAAGACGAAAGGATCGTCTTAGCAATACATGTTCTTGAGATATTGATGGTTCCTCAACTGCATCAGTAGTTCATCGTCCAACAGAAACGATTCCATATGTCCGTGTGGACCAGAACTACTAGGGATTAGATCGTTAGATGCGTGTGTCCTTAGTAGAATCTCACCAATGATTGGCTCGATTCGCATATTTACACCATCAGAACGATCTTCATCTAATCCCCCCGGAACCGAGATATCCTCAAAGAACTGTGCTGAATTTGTCTCAAATATAGTTCTGCTAGTGGAATCATAAAATTTTTACCACCATGGAAAAACCAAAGAACAAAACAACACATAAGTCAATATCAACTGCAATATAACTTAAGTTCAAATCAAGTATAGAACACTTCCATCTCCCAAAAATCTTTCAATGTTAAGTGCTCTTTGGAGTCTCCTTAACATTGTCCAACAATTGGGGTGTAGAAATTGATGCAACGATACACCATACGTAAAGTAGTCACCTTCCTTTGGGCCGATGAACTAGTCACGTATTTCCTTATTATCGCCGGACTTTTTCAATTACTACGATGTGATATATGTGACTTCGACAACTACGTCTTCCTTTGGGCCGACTAATAGCCGTGCAAAGTACATACACACCTGTCACAAACTTAACAATTGCACATACGATGATATGATTGCCGCACTTTAAGGGGATCATATTAAAGCCATACATTTGCTAAGATGCGTATCCTTATGGTTCTATACACCATTGCAGTTTATCAATAAATATGAAGATTTATGTTTGACTGTAACGTATGCATCCAGGCATACACCTGGTTGAACCCTTGCATTTTCTTCAACCTTTGAGATGCCACTGAAATTCTCAAAATCAAGAAAATAACGCCTCATTGAAAATTCTTAAGATCAATGAAGCTTTATCAATCAATTCCGCTTGTGACATAACCTAATGATGAAACTTTATGAAGGTCTGAAGTAAACCGATTCGGCAATACCCAGTAATCTAGACAGTATTGCCATTGCACACAATTCTCAGGCCACCGGTAGAGTCACTATCCATAGACAGTCTCGCTTAAGAACCGGTTTTCTAAGACAGAACCATGTGCACGGGGTATTTATCACAACTTCATTATTCATCTATCACAAGCAAATATATTTAATTGATAATGATTGACAAAAATGGGTTCATATTGGTCAAACCATCCAGTCAAAATTAAAAAAAAACGTACATGTCATGCAATGTAATTAACGACTGCTGCATCTTGCCAAGGTAACTCACAAATAAACTACGCAGATACAACAAATAGTGTCACAAGCTACACGTTACAAATATGAATAATTACCAAACGTAGCCTGTGAATACTATATGTAATGTTACTTCTGCAGAATTTCTGAATATGCAAATATGCAAAAAACAGAACGCGGCAACAAAACCAAAGCAAACTTTTTTTTTTCAACATTTGACCCACAGCTTTCTTGCATGTATTTATAGTGGAGAATTGAGAAATGTATTCAATTTCCAATAACTGAAACGTTTCTTTCTTCAAAAATTAATGGCCATCAATTTTCTGTTGTGAGAAATAACGTTTTTTTTTTTGCTTTAATATATATACATGCAAGTGAACTTTGCAAGTGCAAAGTGATAAAACAATGCTTCAGCAAAGCAAAGCAACAACCGAAAACAAAAGGGCTTAATGTTGGTGCAACGCCTTCTTATTACGGAGGAGACTGAAAAATAGTTTCATCCAGCAATAAAATATATTTGTTGTCTCACTAAACCAACTCGGTTAACCCATTAAATCAACTTGGTCAAACCGGTCATACTGAATCTGGATCGGGTCCATGTCGTGTTGGGTCGAGCCGATTAATTTGGAAAATCCAAAACTGAATTGATTTTCCTCATATATTTGTTCATTTATTTTATGCATAAACATTTAAATGTAGAACAAATAAATAAATGAAAAATTAAACTGAAACAACTAAATTAAATAAAATTGGATTATTCCAAATTAAATGAAATGGAAAACTGAAATGACATAATAAAGACTGAACTCCACTCTTGATAATCTCAGGAAATTCCACTCTGGCTCTCATGATTACTGCCTTTTATTCTTAATTTCCTCTTTTAATAGAAACGCCCAAATTGCTTAAGGGAAATTGTTCTGGCTAGCCTAGGAAAAAACAACTTCACATCCTGGAAGCAAAACAACAGCCACATCCATGGCAACTGCAGTAACCCAGTTCTTTTTTTTTATTATTTAGTTTAGCCAAAAGAATCAGTCTTATAATACTGAGAAATTGTAGTTTTCCTTTTCTGTTATCGTTGTCACTCAAAAATTTTCACCTCATATACACATGTAATTCAAAATACACAAAGATATGTACTTGTGCCTAAAATTTTATGTTTCACATGAAATGAAGGTGAACCGTAGCAGAGTAATAAATAATGAGCAAAGCAATGGACAAAAGTTTCTTGAAATTATGTAAACAAAACAACCAAGGAAAGTTTACTTCTGCAAACTTTGCAAAGAACTTCTCAAATGCAAGTAACGAAGACAAAGTTTGCAAACCCAAAAAATTCACTTCATTTGTCCCACACTGCTTGCCCATTTATATAGAGTGGATGAAGTGAAACATTTGAAACAATCAATTGAAAATTCAATTGCTGAAAATTGCTAAACGGTTTCATATTCCATGTTAAGAACCCAAATCTAAATTATGACACCAGACTGAAAATTGAAGTTTCTGGTGTTCCCATGTTAATTAAATACCGAGCACCTCTGAATACTCTGGTAAGTCCATACATGAAAATAAAAATAACCTCATGTTTTCATTAAGCGGGCTCTGATACCACTTGTTGGAATTTACATAGTAAATCCATTACCCGAGGATCACTTAAGAGAACACAAAAGCAAAGTAAATAAATGCGGAAGTGTACCTTGCCCCATTGGTAAACGCTGTATGGGTTCTGACACGTCCGACAACTGTGTCTTCCAAGGGATTGCACGAACCCACCAGTTGTTGAATTCACTAATAAAATATCAACAACTACCACTACTATTCCGATGGAGAGAATAAGTAGTGTGTTTTCCCCTCAAGAGTGTTTTTATATATGTGTAAACGCAATGCTTAGCAAAGGAAAAGAAACTGCAGCAATGAAGTAAAGAACAAAGCTTCAGCAATGAAGGAAAACTTCGGCAGCCTTTGAACTTTGTGTTCCTTTTTTTAATGTTAATCCCTTGCATCTCAGATGGCATCATATATACAGTAAACAAATAATGTAAACGAAATTTGTTTACTAAAATGTTTCATCTGAATTAATTAATTGAAACGTTTAGCATTATCTAGCCATCGATTTAATATATGAAACGTTTTCATACATTAATGTTAATAAATGTATGTAACAGAAATATTTAATATATATAATAAATTATATATATCAAATACCTTAATTAAAACACTTTTAGAAGAATACTTGTAGGTTCTTGTCCCTCAGGGACCAGATGTCATTAATAATACGGTCTCGACTTTACGAGTCCTACCATCAAGGACTGTAACCGTATGACTGTCTACACATTTAGTGATCCATTCAGATTACACTGTGTATCCACTAATATACCAAAGTGATCACTTAATGTGTGGATACGTACAAAAATTACGTAACATTAGTAACATATAATATATAATATATAACATACATAAGTTCACATGTATTTGATATGTAACTTAAGTCACATGTGTCGTGCACTACACATATGAGCATATCAAATCCAACAAAAGGTTGAAGCAACATGTTTAGAACTCTCTTTTTGAGAGGGTGGTTGTTTATGGTGGAACAGGGGTGCTCTGCCGAGCTGTCCTGGGGAACTGGTCCGAGCTTTCGCTACGAACTAAGCTGATCCGGAGGTTGGCCATGCTAAGTGTGACCTCTGTCCTGTAGTTGAGCTGATCTAAGGGTGATGCAGGATTCAATTCCTTAGGAAATTTTAGTCTTGAGATTCTATCTCATGACTTCTTGGAAGATGCTAGGTCAGATGAGGTTGACTAGTCATCCAAAGAAGTCATCCTGCATACGAGCAGCCTATGTGACACATTGAACCTAGGAATAACTGAAATTCATTGCACTTACATCAAAGGCTTTTGCGCAGAGAACTTGCAATTCATCAAAAAATTAACTGCTTTGATAGACTAAACCATTAGAGTTAAATTGACAGATTCAAGAATTAATTGAACCAAGATATACGGAACAATATCTCTTGTCTTTTCTGGTGTTCTGCTTTTAATTGAATCCCATTTCTTTTAATTATTTTTTTTAAAATTTTTATAAAAGTTTCCAATTTCTTGTCATTTGAAGTTCCAGTGCCAAACACCAAGGAAAAAAAAAGCGATTTTAAAAATAAAAAGAATCACTCGTAATACTATTCATGTGGGTTGTGTAGCTTTTGTCATGCACTAACAGGCCCTTGAAAACCACTTTAGTGAATAAGTAACCTGGCAATCTACAAATTTATTTCAAAGAAATCCACAGATCAATTTTTTCGATCCAACAGTACTAATAGCAACAGGGATGAGTCCATCAGGGGTGAAAACAACTTCTAACGCATTCAAGAAAGCAAATGAAGCATTTAAAGGAGTAAAATTCAAAATAAGATTGCTTCAGAATGAACTCATGTGAAAGTCAGAATGAACTCATGCTTTGTAGGCACAAAAATCGACTAAGAATTTATTTAGCAGGCGAGAAGAAGAAAATAATTTAATGAGGGTGACATTTTTGTCTTTACATCAATTTCAGTATCAAAAAAAATTACGAAAGTATCATTTTCCCATCAGTCCAAAAGTATACGATGGTTAAATATGTAATTTTAAACACCAAAAAGTCAGAATAAATAGCTATAACACTGGAGAAAAAAGTGATTTCCCCTTTCTTTCATTCCAGCCGTATGAAGATTTAATGCATATGTACAAGAGATTTTTTTTTGAGAGACAATCAGACAATGACGTTGTTTGTGGGCTCACGCCATGCTGTCTAGATACGTACTTAGCTTGCTACCGCAATTCGAGGATTCCTTTGACTTTTTCTATATGAATTTCAAAAGATATGCCCGGCGAGCCAAAAAATAAATATGTAACTTTCTAAGAGGACTAAGACTAAATAATAATTACAAACAACAACATAACCTATCAAATATGTCTCAACGATATCAAAAGTTATCGCTAGAGTCTTGGAGAGGTTGAAAGACAGTTAAACAATAACTCCATCTAAAAGATAGAAAGTTTGCTTTCAATGAGACTGTCGTCTCTGTATGTATATACATAAATGACACACTAATATACTAGTGTGTTAGTGTATGCTATGTTAGTGTGTTAGTGAAACAATTTAGTAAATAATAAGTATAGAGTAAAGATAAAATGCGCTGATAAATGCATCTCTCTTACTATGTCAAGGTCAACATTTAATCATTCTTTCAGAGTATACCAAATTCAAAATAACGTCGGTCTAACACAAACTTAAATATATCTTCTCAAGTATCAATACCGATTATAAGAAATTATATGCAGCCTTTTTAGTAATTATAAAGTAATTGATGATTTAATATAGCATATATAATAAATCATCTTAGTCAATATAAGTATGACCTATAGTTAAGGGACAAACGATTCAAGCCGATTTGAGTATTATCTTATATTTTTAAAACCAGAGGAATATATTTTAAGTTTGAACATGTTTACTAGCTAATGACTCAAACATCAATATATCCATAGCTTAGCTTATAATCTAATCTCTCAGTCCATTCATTAAGAAGCTCAGAAATCCAAGACAAAAGAAAAGGAAAAATTATCATACGATTTGTCAAAACTCATACTCCATTTCTAATTGAATAAAGGACACACTCTTCTTTATCTATGAAATATGATGAAATAAAACAAAATGACTCATTAAATTGGTTGCGCTTCTTATATTGTGAAGTAGCAGTTGATCGACACATCTTAACGCAATTTTCATTACGGGTCATCAGTAAGTATATTTTTAACACATAGGTATGATTGCGTATATCCGACCTCTTCATATCCGCATCTTTAAGCTAATGAGATAATGATGTTGTTGAATTTGTTAAAACTCAAAGTTTGTGCTCTTAGAGAGAGGTTTGGATCCCCTCACCCCAAAATCTCTCATCCTTCTCTCTACCGCATGACGCATGGCAGTAGGGGAGGGTGGTGAAGCTAGATGAGGGTCACCTGTATCTAGCCTCACCACCCTCCTCTATTGACACTTGTCGTACGGTGAGGAGAGGAGTGAAAAATTTTGGTTGAGATCTCAATCCCCTTAAAGGGTTAGACCTTTTGGATGGATTAACACAAGCCAATGGTGTGGTCGTCATCTACGTGATTTACTTGAGTTGTTAACCGGATAAACTTATCTTCTTCGTTTTTTCCTAATTTGTATCATATGTTCAATTTATGGATGATCGAATTATACATGTCTTTTCTTTTCTATGGCACTTAATTATACTTTGATGTTATCAGCTTTCTATGTGAGCATATTAATTATGTTTAGTTAAAAAATTATAAAATCTAATAAAGACAATATTTTATTAGTAAATACGTTAATGATGAAAAAACAAAACTGAAAATTGGTAATACTTATAATAATCAAACAATACGTTGGATGCGGTTCCTAAACTTATTTAAAATTTACAAATTGGACAGTCAAAGTTTACGAATGATTTGATATGATTTAAAATGGATATACTTCTAAAAGAGATGATGTCATACTAGAATAAAACTATTCATATGTTGAATGGTAATATGATGTAAACATGGTATTAAATTGGAAAGGGAAAGGATGACGCAATTGCAAGAGTGACTTGTAGTTGTTGGTGGATAAGAACAAGAGAGCAAAGCTAACGGTCAAGTTGGGTGATTTGAAAGCATTAATATTGAAAAAGAATCATGAAAATGTCACATTTGACAGACTGAATTCGCTATTGCCGTTTAAAAGACACGGTGGGGTTTTTTTTTTTTTTTTTTTTGTGGGGGAGGGGTTGACCAAGTAGGGAGTTGGATTCACTGACCCGAGAAACGGCAAGAAATTAGTTAGATGACACTTGACAGTAAAAAAAATAGTGAAACTAAGTGAAAGATAAATCAACAGAAATGATAAAGTTGGATGAGATCGAGTCACGTTTGTCTTCAGGTAAGCGGATCCTATTCCATGAAGAACAAGCTGCTGCCCACATCCTTTGATTATCATCATTGCATATTCTGTGGCTAATTCTAAATGTCTAATCCTATGTTAAGTGATAAGTTTTCGTTATAGATTATGGGTTTCTTTTTCTTGTTCTAAGCAGAAGAGGATATTTATGACACCTTATGGTTATTAATGAGAAAACCGTAACAGTAGGATCCCTGATAGATCGAAATTTTTGACCATCCTGGTCTCGTTTACCGTAATCTTGTTGGTTACTTGTTGAATCACTAAAATCTGGTACATCAATAATCGAAATCGGAATGGTCGATTTATTTGACAATTGGGATCATATTTCTTTTCAAATAATAACAAAAAGTGCAACTTTTGCACTTCAGTTAAAAAATCAGTTTGACTATAATTGGAGTTCTGACTTATGTTTCCTAGTATGAAGTCATAAATCATGCTACATTCAATCTATTTGGTCATCTCAAACATCTTTTAACAGCATACAAGTGTGAAAATATGTTGTTCCTTAGAATTTACTAAGAGTTGTCTTGTTTGTTTACCATGATTTCGGTGTTGTGCTTTTTAGATACCAGGATCGCAGTCTTCACCATCTATGGACAATTGAGGTCCCAATGTCGACATCTACTCGCACAAAGTATACGGTAAAACTGAGTCTGCGTAAATACAGGAGTCTAGTACATAAGGAATGACTTGCCTTTTATCTGATAACCTTTTTGTACCAGACTGTCTTCTTCTCTACTTGAATACAGAGTTGAATTAGTTCTCATTTCTATCCATCTACATTATCAAGCACTGTCTAGATTTCATGAGCACATACAGCTAACAAGTTAACATGCAGCTAAAGGGTACGTATAGTTTAAGTTATGTTTAGCAGAATAATATCATGCTGAATAAAGTTGAAATCGTAAAATAAAAAGGTTTTAATAAGCTAAAAAAAACCTGATTCAAAACCATCGCATTGATGTTGAAGTTAACAATGCGAGAAGCCACAAATGTACAACTTAGATGGAAGAATATTTGTTTATTAAATACTGTGTAGACTTTATGAATATTGTATAGGTTTCGAAAGGTGATTGTGTAGATTTTTTTTTTCTTTCAAAGAAACATCTTTGTAAAGACTTAAGGATTCCTCCTCGAAATATCTAATGCTTAAGATATCAAAATGATGGTTGTGGCCTCTTCATTTTGAGCCCAATGCCACCCCCACCCAAAACACTAAAGGACATTAAAAGGTATCATTATCTTACGCATCTTTCATGGTAGATATAATAATGTTATAAAAGGCATATCTAGATAATGTTATAATATCAGTAACGTACAGATGGACAATAGAAAAGATCAGTAACATAGAAAGAGAGAATAGCAAAGATCTTGATATTTTCAGGTAGAGAAGAAGACAATCCGGTCTAGTACATGTTTGTTACTCATATTAGTTATTCAAGCAACAATTCAAATGTTCTTGCACTGAATTTGGGTCTATTGGCTCATTAAAAGGGCCTCTTACCTAACAATGTTATAAAGGCCATTGAGGACGAACCTCATGCTGCCATGCGGCATGTAAATATCGTCGTGTGTATTGCAACAAATCTAGCCCATCATGTATTATTGGCCTGTCCGGAAATGCTTTTGAGTTTCAATTATATACGTTTACGGATCTGAATAAAGGTTTATGCAATTCGATAATGGAAATGATACACCTCATTCTTGTAGTTTTCTTTTGGGAAAAAATTCATTCAAATAAAGAATATATGCTAAGCAACAACCTGTTAAAGCATATCATGAAGATAAGGATAAGTGCAACAAATAGAAGATCAATCAATCGAATTTCAAATTCAAACCTTCTGTTAAATTCAAACTCATTGGATATAGTTGTTCTATCCTCTTCTGTTTGTATTTTAGTTTTGAAATAGTATTCTGTAAACAACTGAAATTATCTTGATCCACTATTGTTGTATAAATCGAATATGCAAATGCCGAGTTCCATCAAGGAACCAACAGCTCTTCCAGTCTATACCTGAGCAACCGTTGTTTCTTTCTCTTCTTTACATTTGTTTTTCTTTTATGGTATCAGAGCCTAAGTCCCACATCAATGGCTGACACCTCCTCTTCCTCCACAACAGTTCCTGCCGCAAACCCCAACACCACAACAAACAACATCTCTTCATTTGTTCACCCTCACAGCATTGTTACAGTCAAACTCAACAAAGATAATTTCTTGCTCTGGAAGGCACAAATTGTGCCCTACTTACGTAGCCAGAAAGTTTTTAGCTTTCTTGATGGCACCACAAAGCCGCCACCCTCCCCATTGTCAAACGCAGGTGACAACTCTGAAACACCCGTTGACAATCCAGAATATCTTACCTGGATTCAGCAAGATCAATTAATTCTCAGTACACTCCTATCTTCCCTCACAGAAGGAGTTCTCTCCCAAGCTGTGGGATGCGTCACATCACGTGACCTTTAGGTAACACTAGAACGAATGTTCACTTCTCAATCAATGGCTCGGATCATGCAAACTCACTATCAACTTGCCACTGCCAAGAAAGCTGCCTCCTCTATTCCGGAATACTTCCAAAAAATCAAGGGTTTTGCTGATACCCTTACTGCTGCCGGGCAACCACTCAATGACTTTGAACTCATCTCCTACATCCTTGCAGGACTTGGACTAGAATATGATCCGTTCGTAACCTCAGTTACCACTCGAGTCGATCCTCTTACTACTGACGAATTTTATAGACATCTACTTGCGCATGAATCTCGTCTAGAGCAGCACATCTTACCAACAACCGAGGGCTTTCCCTCCGCAAACACGGTTTCACGTCAAACACGCGGCAGAGGCACACACACTGGATCAAGGCGGAATGCTTCCCCCTTCCTGGAGCACGGCAACAGTTCAACTCTCATGGACAACGTGGCCGAGGTCGAGGAGGTCGATCTTTTGGACCCGCTAACAATTTCCAAATGGACACAACTAGTTCCACTCGTCCTACATGTCAGGTATGTAATAAAGTTGGTCACACCGCTCTTCAGTGTTACAACAGGTTTAATCATGCGTACCATGGTGAGCAATCCGCCCCACTTGCGTCCTTCCTCACAACTCCCTCGTTCAACGACTACAATTGGTATCCTGATACGGGTGCATTTAACCACCTCACTTCTGATATCAACAATCTCAGTATTCATTCTGAGGAGTATTTAGGAACAGACAAAGTCCAGGTGGGCAATGGCGCCACTCTTCCTATTTTCCACACAAGTTCTACCTCTCTTTCAACACCTTCTCATAACTTCATCCTCAACAATGTTTTACATGTTCCACACATCACTAAAAATCTTATTTCTGTTAGGCAATTTGCCAAGGACAATAACTGCTTTCTTGAGTTTCATCCTAATTTTTTTATGACAAGGATCAAATCACGGGACGCATCCTTCATCGTGAACCGAGTAATGCTGGCATGTACTCCTTCTACACGACACACTCTTTTCCCACCTCTAGCCATGCCTACATCGGTGAACACACAACTCTCAATGCGTAGCATGGACGTCTTGGTCATCCTGCTCTTCGTACCGTTCGCAGTGTTGTGTCCAAATTTCATCTTCTGGTCAAGCCCGACAAACCACCCGCTGTGTGCTCAGATTGTCAGCAAGGCAAAAGTAATCAACTCCCCTTTAGAACTTTTATTTGCTGATGTATGAGGACCTTCTCCTATTCCTTAAATAAATGGTGAACGTTATTATGTTAGTTTTGTCGATGATTTCAGTCGTTATACATGACTTTTTCCTATACATGCAAAATCCGATGTTCTTCGTGTATTTAGCCATTTCCACAATACTGTTGAACGCTTATTTGATCACAAAATCAAAAGTATTCAATCTGACAACGGTGGTGAATTTCAAAAATTGACGTCTTATCTATCAAACCTTGGCATTTCCCATCGTCTTACTTGTCATCACACTCATCAACTAAATGGTACCGTTGAACGAAAACACCGACATATCGTTGAAACGGGCCTTACCCTTCTAAGCCATGCCGCCCTACCCCATCAATTCTAGGTCTACGCCTTCACCACTGCATGCTATTTAATCAATCGGCTTCCCACCCCCACTCTATCAAACAAATCACCATATGAAATACTGTTTCGCAAATCGTCTGACTACACTTTCCTCAAAACCTTCGGATGCGCATGTTGGTCACTTCTCCGCCCCTACAATCGTCACAAAATCCAATATCGTTCCACCAAATGTCTCTTCCTCGGATACATCCCCAATCATCATGGTTACAAATGTCTTGATCTCACTTCCGGCAAAATGTACATCTCTCACAATGTAATCTTCGATGAAACTCACTTCCCCTATGCGTCCCCCTGCCCACAAAATAACCCCACTTCATCTATTCCTAGCACTGTCACGTTACCCCCTCTCCCTCTCCCAACTGCTTCTCCTCAAATCTCCAGTCTCTCCACTCCTACACTTACGTCCTCTGAATCCAATCCAATGCAACCCTCTCCCACTTCTAGCCTCGGCCCACCCACACCGTTCCCGTCTCCTCCAACCTCTAAAACACATCAACTTCTTGTCCTCCCCTCAAACCAACATCCCATGCAAACAAGATCCAAATATAACATTTACAAACCCAAGTAACTCACTGATGGCACAATCTGCTACCCTCTTCCCCATGCTTTAACTGCTGTGTCCCAAACATACTGAACCCACTTCTTACACTACCGCCTCCAAATATCCCGAATGGCGCCAAGCCATGAATACCGAATTTAATGCTCTTCTTCAGAACGGCACCTGGACTCTTGTTCCCCCTACCCCCTCTATGAATATTGTAGGCTGTAAATAGGTGTTTCGTGTCAAACGCAAAGCTGATGGCACTTATACAGGTATAAAGCACGCCTCTTCGCCAAAGGTTTTCATCAACAACCTGGTATTGATTTTCATTACACCTACAGTCCCGTGGTAAAACCCACGACTATTCGAACTGTGTTATCCATTGCAGTGTCTCGTGGATGGCCCATTCAGCAAATTGATGTGCAAAATGCTTTTCTATATGGCTTCCTTGATGAAGATGTCTATATGTCTCAACCACCCGGCTTTGTTCACCCGCATTATCCTTATCATGTCTGCAAGCTCCGCAAGGCTCTCTATGGTTTGAAGCAAGCCCCTCGTGCACGGTTTTCTCGTCTCAGCACGCGCCTACTAGAACTCGGATTCCTTAGCTCCAAATCCGATTCTTCTCTCTTCATTTATACATCCACAGACAGTGTTATCTACATTCTTATTTACGTCGACGACATTATCATAACCGGGTCTAATGCTATATCGATCAAACAACTTATTTCTTGCTTACATGGTGATTTTGCTATCAAAGAACTCGGCCCCCTCTATTACTTTCTTGGTGTTGAAGCCATACCAACCTCAGATAGGTTATTTCTCACTCAACAAAGGTACATCCTTGATCTTCTCAAACGAACTAAGATGAAACATGTCAAACCCATTTCATCTCCAATGAGTGCATCCTGTACTCTATCGCTATTTTCTGGAGATCCACACCCGGATGTCACACAATATCGGAGTACAGTTGGTGCTTTGCAATATCTAGCTCTCACCCGCCCAGATATTTCATTTGTTGTCAACAAAGTGTGTCAATTTATGCACAAACCGACCACTATTCACTGACAAGCTGTCAAGCGCATTCTTCGTTACCTCAAGCACACTATAACTCACGGCTTGGTGTTACACCGTGCCACTTCTCCTATTCTCGAAGCATTCTCTGATGCCGACTGGGCTGGATGCCCTGATGATCGCAAGTCCACCCTGGATATTGTGTATTTCTTGGCCCAAATATTATTTCTTGGAGCTCACGCAAACAACCTACCGTATCCCGCTCTAGTACTGAATCCGAGTATTGTGCCCTTGCTGCAACTGCCTCCGAACTACTTTGGCTACAATCTCTCTTGCAAGAGCTCGGCTTCTATCTCCCCCACCCACCCACGTTATGGTGTGACAATATTGGTGCTACCTATCTCTCTTCCAATCCGGTATTCCATGCACGCACCAAACATACTGAAATCGACTTCCACTTTGTCCGAGATCGTGTTGCAAACCGCAGCCTAGACGTTCGCTATCGCTGCACTCAAGACCAACTTGCCGACATCCTAACCAAACCTCTTGTCTCACTACGGTTTAATACACTATGCAACAAACTCAACGTTCGTGAACCACCGTTTACTTTGCGGTGGCGTGTTAAAGCATATCATGAAGATAAAGACAAGTGCAACAAATAGAAGATCAAGAAATCGAATTTTAAATTCAAACCTTCTGTTAAATTCAAACCCATTGGATATAGTTGTTCTATCCACTTCTGTTTGTATTTTAGTTTTGAAATAGTATTATGTAAACAACTGTAATTATCTTGATCCACTATTGCTGTATAAATCGAATATGCAAATACCGAGCTCCATCAAGGAACCAACGGCTCTTCAAGTCTATAACTGAGCAAACGTTGTTTCTTCCTCTTCTTTACATTTGTTTATCTTTTGCAACCTTCTTTTTTTATCTATTTGGGGTTTTTGTTTATCTATGCATGATAGATAAATGCATGATACATTTTTTTTATGCATGATACAATATACGCGGACACATGATACCATAGTAAACCATTATTATAGGGTACATGTACAAAGTGTGGAAGAAACCTTTTATTTGCAATTTCCCCCCAAAAAAATCTATGACTTCTTAGTCTCTGAACATTAAGTCAAGTTATTTGAGGTACCAACATGAATGGAAAAGTTTGGTTTACACATGATATCATCATCATCATCCGGACTTAGTATATTCCAACGACAGCAAAAGCTATCGTTAGGGTCTGAGGAGGGTAAGTGGTAGGCAGACAATACCTCTATCCCAAGGGATAGAGAGTCTGCTTCCAGTGAGACCCCCGGCTTTATATGTAGCTGCAAAGTACACGAGATGGTTACCTTACAAAAGGTAATTTCGTAGTTATTTACGGAAACTGTAATCTTATCAATTTGAAATTGTTTTTCCATTGGGTCGAATGGGATCATTGAACAGAAATTAGTACCAAGTATTAGTTTAGCCCATAGGCATGTGCGACCCTCCTTTTTCAGTGTTTCTTATTGCTTTTGATTAGGACCTAATCTATGCAGTTTTTGTTATGTTAGAATTGAGAATATATACATATGTATTGCTATTTGTTGCTGAAGAATTCACAAAATTTGAGATGCGAAATTCTAGTTCATTTGTGCATGTTACCTGCCTTAGTTGTTTGCCAATAGCTAAAAATAGTTTTCCTAATGTGGTAGCAAGAACCGGTACCTCTATGATTTGACTTGGTGTTTTAGGGCAAGTTTTTTAAACATTTGATGTAACCACATGAAATAAGTGATGATTTTGAATACAAGATAGTTGATTAGGTAAGTATGCATGATCATGTGCACAGACGTAATCTGTAGACAACTTTTTATGTTTCTATTTGTTTGTACATCTTATAGTTGTTTGGGTTGGTGCCGTATTTCTCAAGCTTTGTGGTTGAACTTGGATTGTCATGGCCTTGGAAGGTAGACACGGCAGTTCATTTGCTGCGTTTTTACACAATGTTTCTTATCTTACTAACTACCTTGATTATTCGTCTACTCTTGCGCCTTTCTGTTCTTCCTAAAACAGAAATACCAAAAGCTAAGTTTACAGTGTATTAAGCTCTCGCGTTTGTACAGGGTCCGTGGAAGGGCCGAATCGCTTCGTGATTTGCCGAACACATTTTTATGCCTAAATGAATCCTGCTGTTTATAGTATCGCATACCAAGTTGAGCAGCACATGCTTCTGGTGTGCTGAAAGAGTATGAAGAATTGGCTTTCTTGCATAGATGATGAACAAAGAGGATCTTCAATACAACCAGTGGCAACGTAATGTTGTTCTCTCATCTACCTGAATAGGTCAATCAACGTGTTATAAGGTGTTTAAGTTTTAAGAAAAATTAGAAAATGTCATATTAGGTGCTTCCCCTAGTATTCATGAACATTTCAACATCTTTACTTGCTAAAGCGGCACCACTCTTCATGTTCATATAGATGAAGGTTAAGATAGTCCCTCTTAATCCTTCAGTAAGAGTGCTTTAACACTCACCCTCTTTTACCACTAAATTCTTTAAATATCAACCCAGTGCATTTTGATTCTTTAAAGATCGATCTTAATGTTTTAATCTCTCACTTTGTGACTTGTTTTTACCCATTGAACCTTTGACTAGTGTATGCTAAGAAAAGTTGGGTTTCCATCACAAGTGAACTTATACCATATGTCTTAATCACATCCCTAAAGATGTGCTTTGTACCTAGTCTTTTGGAAGACTCTTTATCGACGGATCCGCTAGGTTATTGCAGGATTTGACATATGCAATGACTATTACACCATCTATAATCAGTTGCCTTACATAATCATGTCTAAGGCTGACTAGTATAGAGTTACCATTATACATTTTACTATAAGCTCTAGACATCGTTGCTTGGATATCGCAATGTAAGGAAACGGCTGGCATCGGTTGTGGCTACAACTCTATATCCAAAAGTAAATTTCTCAGTCATTCCGCTTCCTTACCTGCAGCCCCTATGAATTCGGATTCCATGGTGGACTGTGTTATACATGTATGTTTCTTTGAAGCCTAAGAAACCGCACAACCACCTAATGTAAACACTCAATTCGTAGTAGATTTGTTATCACCAACACTAGTTATCCAACTAGCACTAGTATAACTTTCTAACACGGATGGAAAATTATTATAATACAATTCATAATTCATATTCAAGTATACAAGTACTCTCCAGATTGCCTTCCAATGGTCCATACTAGGATTACTAATATACTTTGATAATTTGCACACTACAAAGACAATGTCCGCTCTAGTGCAACATGTAGCATACATTAAACTACCAATTGCACTAGCATATTCAAGTTGAGCTACCGCTCTACCGGAATGTCTAGTCAATTTGTATGAGGTATCATATGGCGTGTTTGCTTCTTTAATCTCCAAGTGTTTGAACTTATTCCACACTTTGCTTATATAATGAGATCGTCAAAGAGCAAATCCCCCACTATGTTTGAATACTTTTATCCCCAAGATAGTATCTACTTCACCCAAATCTTTCATTTGGAATTGTAAAGTTAAATACTTCTTTTCATTTACTCCTTCTATATTAGTGCTAACAATCAACTTGTCATCCACGTACAAACAAATAACCACACCATATTTGTTTGTAAACTTGGAATATACACACTTATCAGCTCTATTATGCTTAAAACCATTTTTCAAAATGGTAGTGCCAAACTTTTCATGCTATTGTTCGGTGCTTGTTTCAATCATACAATGACCTTAATAATTTACACACTTTGTGCTCATTACTTGGTAAAACAAAATCTTCTAATTGTTTCATATAGACTTCTTCGTCTAAATCACCATTGAGAAATGCAGTCTTAACATCCATTTGATGAATAAACAGATTATTAATTGATGCTAAAACTATCAACACTTTAATGGACATTATTCTTGCTACTGGAGCATATGTATCAAAATAGTCTATCCCTTCTTGTTGTTCAAAACCATTGGCAACCAATCTAGCATTGAAAGTTTAAATTGAACCATCCGTATTGTATTTTCTTCTAAATACCCATTTACTTCCAATTGCTTCGGAATTCGGAGTCAAATCTGTGAGAACCCATGTATTGTTAGACAATAATGAATTCATCTCATCATCAACTGCTTCCTTCCAAAATGATGCATCTCTCGATTGCATCGCTTCCTTAAAGGATTTATGATCTTCTTCAACACTTAGCACAATTGATATTTGATTAAATATCATTGTCCTATTAACTTCAATTAAAAAGTAATGGATTGTGAAGAAATGAAATCAGAAGGTAAATAGTTTTTCTTTCTAGCCCGTTGACTTCTCTTAATTCAGTTGAAGAACTTTGATTTTGTTCAACACTAGAAGAACTATTAGAGAAATCTCCAACTATAGGTTCGTTCAAATTTCCACTTGTTGAATCTTAATTTGAATCTGTTTTCAAGAAATTCAACATCCCTTGATTCAACAACCACATTGGATTGTATGTCTAGAATGCTATATGCTTTAGAGTTCAACATATTTAATAAAATACCTTTGAGAGCTCTTGGCCCCAACTTAGTTTTTTATCCAAAACTCTATAATAGGTCACGCAGCCCCAAACTCTAAGATAACTTAGATATGATCTTCGTTTTTTCCATATTTCATACGGGAAAACCTTAATCTTCTTAGAAGAAATTCTATTTTGAATGTGACAAGCCGTCAATAAGACTTCTCTATAAATTCTTTGGCAAACTAGAGTTTAATAACATTGCATTAAGCATATCAACTAACATTCTATTTTTTCTTTGAGCCAAGCCATTCTGTTGGGGTGTATAGGGAGCACTTTTCTGACGTATGATATCATTCTCCTCACAGAATTAATTAAATTCAATAGGAAAATATTCACCACCATAGTCACTTCTTAGAACTTTTAATTTCAATCTCGATTGATTTTCAACTTCCATTTTGTAAACTTTGAACATGTCAAAAGCTTCATCTTTATGCCTTAGCAAATATACATATGTATATCTGGATGCATCATCTAATATAGTTATGAAATATCTATTTCCTCCTCGGATCAAAACACCATTCAATTCGCAAATTGGAATCCAATATCACCTATATCTCTTGTTAAGAGTGACTATTATTTGATAATTTGACACCATGACAAGTAACTCCTATCATTAGATCATTATATTTAATCTTTAAGATATATGTTAACCGTTTATAGAAGTATAACAAAACTACAGCATTATGGCAGTGTTAAGATAAGTTTTACATAACACTCTTATCCTCATTATAGACATTCCAGTAACAACTGGAATATGTGGAACATATACCCTCTTTTATAGTGGGAATTTATAATGTCAGTAAAAGACCCTAACGTCATTATGAGTTGATAAGTTGTAACCTATTTTGTATATTTATAATTCAGCAGTTTTAAATGTAATGGAATATGATTTCATAAACATAGTAAGGAATCTCCTCTTTTCTTTGGTGATCTGAAAGTCTTACGGTTCTATCTCATAATGAAACATGTATGTTTATTGTAGTTCTATAGTAACAATGTAATAAAATCTTAAGATATAAACATGTATGTTTATTGTAGTTCTATAGTAACAATGTAATAAAATCTTAAGATATCTTTTGATGGACAACTCATTGAAAGATATCTTACGATTTTATTACACTATTATGGAACTATAAACATACATACATATTTCGTCCTGAGATAAAGGTGTTAGAATAGTATATATAGAAATTACTAAAGACATAAATGATAACACAATAATAAGCGTAAAGACTTTAGAAGGACTATGCCCAAAGTTCTCTATTACAATATGTTTACACCAAAGATCATCATTAAGTCCATACTTATTTGTTTTAGTTATCGATGAACTCACTCGACACATTCAATACAACGCTTCTTGAAGCATTTTATTTGTAGCTGACATTGTGCAGGTGGATGAGACTAGTGAATGAGTCAATGTTATGCTGGAATCTCGGCATGAGACATTAGAGGGAAAGGATTTCAAGTTAAGTCAAAAGAAGACATAGTATATGATATTTAACTTTAGGAAAAAAAAAATGGCCTCGTGTGAATTTAGAAGACTAAGAGATTCACATGAGTGAGAGTTTTAGGTATTCAATATCTATACTACAGAAAGATGAAAATTTGACAATTATCTGAATCACATGACACATGTGGGATAATTGAAGTGGAGAAGTGCATAAGGTCTTCTTTATTATAGAAAAGTACTTTTAAAGATTAAAAAAAAAAAATTTACAAGACGATAGTAAGACCCAAACTGTTTTACGATTTTGGACGTTGTAGAGTCAATTATGAACATGAGCAAAGGATGCGAGTGGCATAAATGAAAGTGTTAAGATTGATGTATGAACATACAAGGAATAATAAAATAAGACATGAACATATAAAGAAAAAGGTTGTGGTGACTCCTATATAAGAGAAGACGAAGAAGTCAAAATTAAAATAGTATGGACATGTCCAAACGCGTCTTGAAGGTGCACATGTTAGATGGTGCGAGAAAATAAATGATGTGCATGTAAAACGTGGGAGAGGGGGACCAAAAAAGCCATATGGAGACACAATAAGGAATAATATGACTTAAATGACAATTAAGAATGATCATTGATAGACATATTGGAGACAAATTAATTTATGTAGTCGATGTCATGTAGATCTATATGGTTTAAGTGAGAATTTTAGGTATTTAGGCCAAAATCACGATTGAGATGATATGATATTTTTGAAAGAGGCGTATTATTCTAAAGGCGGCACATTATGTTTTAAGTAATAAGAGACACAAAAGAGGGAGAGAATTTAGGCTACGACTCAAATAAATAAATCGATAAATAATTAAAGCGTAAGAAAAATGTTTTTGAAAAAAGAAAAGAAATGTGAAAAGTCGAAAAGTTTTATGATATATTTTTAGACGAATAAGATAAAAAAAAACTGATATATAATAAGAATTTACAAAGAGGTCCGCTTGCTGAGTTTTTAGGATTTACCCAATAAACGGTGTAAAATTTGGCAGTATCTTCTTATGTATGCAATATAGAGAGAAACATCGAGCCCTCGCAGAAAATAGTATTGAAAATTAGGTAGAAAACTTGGGAGAAAAGATTACCGTCGACACAATCGTCGGAGTGAATTTTTCGTGAACGCCGGAGACCAATGGGCGAAGAAAAGGGAGAAGCATCGGCGGCAGTCACTCCAATTCCACCACACTACGATTTGAATGCGAAATGGGATGCTTGCCTCGATTTGGGTCTGCGCCGTTTCGTCTACTCTAGCTTTGCTGGTGCCTTCACTGGCCTCCTCTTCTTTCGTAAGCCTTTTTGCCTTATTCCCCTTCCTATCACCCATCACCAACCCCTTCTTTTCTTTTTTCAGTACGAATAATTTTATTTTTCTTTTTAATGTTTCTGCTTATCTAAACTTTTGTTAGGTATGTTCTAAATTATCGAATTAGGAAGATCTGTCACGCTTTTGGTATTGTGACGGGTGGAAATTGCTGCTTTTTATCCAGATATTGTGGTCGTCAAATTATATCATGACATGATGTTGGAATTATGTGTATGTGAGTGCCAGGGGTGAGGTTCTTTTATTCTAGAATGTCCTCTTTAACTGGGTTTTTAGATGGTATTTGGATTTGTATCCTCAGCTAATAGGACGGGATTACAGAAGGTTCGGCGTATTTTGTCTATCAGGAGAAGTGTATTTTACATTTCCCCCCTACTAAGTTAGGATTCTTGACCTTCCAGTGAGAGTGTTTTAAGTTGTTCATGGGTTGATGCTTATCCCTGTTTCTATATGCTGTGTCTGTTGAGGTGTTGATGATTATCTCATCTTAGATGCCTTGTTTACTTTGAGTATTGAAGAATCTTTCTCTTTGTTATGTTCTTTTGCTCTTAGGTAGCTACTCCTCTTGATTGGAAAATTAATTGCTCAAGCAACGTCTGAAAACTATTTGACATAGCTGGTTATTAATCTTCATTTTTTGGTTCATCCCAGTTTTTCTCACCTTAGTTATAGAGCATGCATGCTTTATATAACTTGTATTCCTAAGTTTTAACACATTCTCATCTTTGCTAGTCGGCTACCTGACCTGATTGATTTTTGTTATTGTCCCTGGCAATCTATTTGTTGCTTGTGACATTTCATCTTTTTAACTGGATGTGCCAAATTTGCAATCTGTTGTTATCGGTATTAGACCCTGTTTTTGTACCATTTTTAAATTTCACCTGGTCCTTGATATAAGGATTTGAAAATTTGGCTTCTTGTGTATTTCTTCTTTCAAAAGGAAAATCTTTTCGGTTTTAGCGGCAGCAACCTTTTTGTCTCGACTTTTTCTCTTTTAATGACAATGAACACATCCTGGGCCGAAATTCAGCACGTGTAAATCATGTTCCCATGTTAGACCAATAAATTATTCTCATTCGAAGAGAAATTCCAACTTGCTCAATATTTCGGTGGATGACAACATTGTTGTTGTCGTTGTCATTGTCATTGTCGTTATCATTTTATTTAAGGTTGAAATCTAACAGAAGCAAAAGGACACGATCGGAACAGCAGCCAAAAAAGACTAAATGAAGCACAATAGAACTGACGGCTGGGAATTTTTTTTTTGAATTAGGCGTCTAGGGTTTAGGACAAGAAAGACACAAAATTTCTTGTTTCAAGATGGCTCTTGTACCATGTTGATGCTTGTTTAGCGGGAATCACGCACTCTCATAAGACCTCTTGATAATAAGAAATCGAAAAACTCACAAGAAACACTATCGTACGAAGAATACACAAAGAATAAACAAAAAACACGAAGAATAAACGAAGAACACGAAGAACAATGATGAAACAAAGAAGCTTGTTAGACCCTTCGTATCAACGTAGCTTCGCAACGAACCTTGTTAGACCAGTTGTTTATCCATGTTGAGCAACCCTCGTTTGATCAACAACCTTCTAGCCAAGAACTTGGTACACCCTTGGAAAACTTCTTGAACAACCTGAGGAATGAATTCGTATCACAATTCTTGCTCAAAGAATTGATTTAATTCAAAAGACTGAAGTTTAAACAAACAAACTTCAAAAATACACAAAGTCAAAGTTTAGTGAGCAAAGCTTGATTTTTCTCAACTTTTATTGATGAAAGAGATTATGCAAACAGTGTATAAGGAGAACTATTTATAGACTCCAAAAACTTGGCCAACAAGGAAAAGAATTTATTATTGAATAAATAACCTAACATAATAAAAAAGAAACAACACAAAACAAAAAAGCAAAGCGGCTGGTTGCCTTAGTGGCCACCGGCCCTGTTGATCCAAAAGTCCAATTATAATTTTAAAACATCAGAAAGCACGCGACCAATTTTAGTCAGGCCTACCCTCCTCCCTTACTCTTGTTAAATTTCTTGATGGCGCATCACATCTGCATTTGGTGACCCTTGTAATCACTGAAGACTAGGATGGTTACATTGCTTCACTGGTTTGCTAATTAGATTATTTAAGGTATTAGGCTGTCTTGAGCAGTTCATAGATCACTTCCGCTGCTTATTCCTTCTGATTGGCGCCGTTGCAGCAGTGGTGCTAACAGTTCCTAGTGCCTAGATCCTTATGTTTTCTTGTACAAAATTAATTTTTTTCGAAGAACAATGGTAAAAGCATACCATAGAAGTGTTGTGCACTGAACTAAAAGATAATTGTTCTTTTCTTCCAAGTTGATGTTAGTTTCATCTGTTGTTTATAACAGAAAGAGTGTACTCCTTACCTTTAACTTAATGATGGAACACGAAGGAAATAAAAATGTTATGCAACTTTCAGTATCACTTCCATTTCTTCATGATTACTGTGGAGATTTTTGTTTGGATTGTTTTCTGCACGTCGATAGAAGTTTGTATTGCTTTGTGCCTCTGGTGAATTTAGTTTGTTGAAGTGAAGAGTTGGAAGAAAAAGATTGTTGATTTGTTAAAGCTGTGTGTAAGTGGAATTTTGACTAGCCTTGATCATTTTGATAGGGAGTCCTGTAACACGCTGGGCCTCTGTTGCTTTTGGTGCTGGTATTGGCATTGGGTCAGCATACACAGATTGCGCTCAAAAGTTCCAAGGATCTGGCACAAAGTTGACCCCTGAAATTTCTAATGTTGCTAAGGTAGTCTTCTTAGATTTTGCTTACTTTTCCATGTCTAGCCTATGGTTTGTAACAATATGCAGTTTCTGAACACTTTTGAAGCCATAGGGAAATGTTTAAGAACTTTGTGTACAGATGGGCAAATTTACTAGGTTGCTGGTTCTTTCTTTCATTAGATTACAATTAGAATATCTTACCTAGACTCACTTTCTTGTAGAAAGATGCGGAACCACTTCTTAAATTATGGTTCCCTTGTTGTAGTGTGAAGGATTCACGCTGAAAGTACTTACCTGATTAGGATGCCACAGGCTGAATATCACTAGCTAAATCATGGAAAATGTCCTTATATATCAAAATCTTGACTCTCTCTGTGTTGATGGCTTGACTATGAAACTCGGATGGAAGTAGCGGGTTTTGATAATTTGCTTTCTGGGGGACCCAATCTGATGCCCGAGTGCTGTGGAATAATTTTACAAGTGAGCTAGTGAAGATCATTTTGAGATTTGACCTGAAATTGGCAGTTGCAGTTCATACCCTTTTGGTTAATGCTTTGAGCAGGAATATGCAACTTCTATGAGAAATAATATGAAAAAATGTTGGTTATACTTGTGTTATGCTTTAAGCATGATAATGTCCTCTGTTTTCGGGTGCTACCTAATAAGTGGTGTGTTGGTGTAGCTCTGTCTTCATTGCTTGTGTGGCTTGGTGAAGCATATTCATGGTTTTTTTGACTCTACACACGCCCCTATTGTGATATTCTTTGACAGTTTTCCATTGGAAACTTCCATTGTTCTTTCAGCATTTTTTTTTTGTTTCTTTTCCCTATGAGACGCTCTACAATTTTTTCAAGATTATTTTCCTAGAACACGCTTGACTCTGAAAACCATGACTGCTTCCCTTGTTCTGACAAATCAAGTGCCTTTTTTTTAAACAAGTGTAGGCCAATAGTAACCATCAGGTGGTCTCTTTCACTCTGTGATTGTCCTCTGACATGTAGATCCCCAAGATACTTTTGGAGCGACCCCATTTCCTAGATTAAACCTTCTCTTGAAAGCTTAAGCAACTGTTACTTTCTTATGATGAAGGTGGCTCCTGTGTGTGTGTGTGTCGTAGGTTTATGTGATGAAGTGTTTGGCTTAATTTTGTAGTCCATGTTGGGGTTGAATTATTCCCTTGCAGGATGAGAGAAATAACCCATTTGATAGCCTTTTCCTTTTTTTGGGGACAGTATATCAGAATGTATTATGAGGTGGTTACTCTACTGCTGCTTTTACTGCTTGGACTACTCTTGAGCAATCATAGAGCTGAAACATTTCATATTTATCTGTAGAAGTCGAAATGTAACAAACTTGTAGGCAGATTGAAAAAGTAAGGGTGCTGATATTTGAGGCTTTGCTAGAATAGCGGATTTTAAATTGTTGGAGCTTATTTGGCCATCTCTCGGTCTTCGCAATTGTTCAGAATAATGTGAATGAAAGCATATTCTATGATCCATGTTGCTATTAACTAGTATACTTTCTTGCTATTGTTTAGAGGAAAGGCTTTGCCACAACACACACCAACACCTCCCAGCAAAATGTACTTCTACCATGTATTGAGTTTCAGATTGGGTTCTTATCTCTCTTAAAGGGCGCATCCCAATTTTTCTTCAGTGGCATCTTTACCATCATGCATGGGCAATGCAACATGGATAATACTTTCGATGCTCTTGGAGCTTTTCTTTCTGATATGATTTCATTGAGACATTCTTCACGTGCTTATATATTAAGTTACATCCTTTTTATCCCTTTCAGGAGGAACAGGACTAAAACCATATGAAGACTTGCTGCAGATTTTGTTATGTTCTCATTGTTGTCCTCTTTTTTTCATTCAAGAGCTTTACATTATGTAGCGAGATGTTGTTTACCATGGTCAGTTGGTAGGCAAATATTTGACATGAATTTGTCTTTCTGCTTTGTAACTCGTTCGAGGTTAACAGGGAAGAAAAGCAAAAGCAAAATAAATGCTCCTAAATTACACCGTCCTTCATGCTTAGGAAGTTTTTTCAGTGCTATGAATAATGGGATGCTTTTTTAATATCCCAAGTCTGAAGAGATCTTCAGATATGTATAGGGTGCTCTTGCTTTATGAACGTCATTGATACCCACCACCCCACCCCCATCCCATCCCACTACCACCCCTCCCTCTCTCCTCTCCATCCTTTGGGATGCTCTTGAAAAATTGCTGATAAAAGTTTGGCTTCTGGAAATGCATCTTCAATGTTAAGGGGCGAGAGAGTCGAGAGTTACTAGATAGCAAAGGTGTGTCGATCAATATCCACTATTAACATTTTTTTTTAAAATCAATTCCATGACATCTTTTATACGGGAATTTCATAATATAACTTATATACATGAAACTAGAAGAGACAGCAAATGTGTTAGTCAATAAGTTTAAGAAAATGAAAATGGTAACTGAGTTTTCCAAATTTATGAATGCAATTTCAACATACACTTTGTCAAAGATTTTAGCAAAAAAGATAAAATCTAAAAGGTTTTAATCAGAAGGTCTTTTAGTAATTTAAAAAGAAAAACTTTGTCCTCTAAAAACTTCTACTACTAAAAAACATATCTAGTTTTCAACAATAAAAAAAAAAGGAAAAGAAAAAAAAATATATGTTAACAGGAGCAAAACTTCAAATGTCTTTCCTTTTCAATAATAAACCTATTATACTCTGTTGTAAGCAAAGGGAGAGGATGCATTTAGTTCAAAAAAAAAAAATAGCGAAAATAAAGGATAACACACTTAATGGATCAAAGTAATAGTTTTAACGATCAGATGATGCATTGAATAGTATCTCCAACATAATCTAATTTCCGAGTTGGAGTAAATAAATTGAAATTAGAGGGAGTAGATGACTGTATCCATTTGAGTGTGGGAATGGAAGTGACAGCAAGAGTAGGGGATGTTGATTGCAGGAGCCATAGATTAGCAGGACTAGGTTACTTAGGGTTAAAGCATAACTAATCTGGAATTATTTGTGAAAATAGTGAGAAATTAACACAGAGACAGTTTAGCCAACTTGATCATGAACTTGCTCCTTCACAGACCACAAGCTTTTAGTATCACAGCTCTGTTTGTAATTATCTTTTCCCACCAAATTATTGTGGCTTGTTTATCCACTATATGGTGGCATACAGTCTTTCCTTTCAGTCTTTGTTCAAGAAGAGGAGTATGTTTGTACAATTTGTCTTGGATCCTATTGTGTTTAGTGGAACTTCACTTGAAGCATCATTTGAGGCTGAAAGTAAGTTCTTATATCACTAGTACTTGAAGTAGATAGTGTTTTGAAATTGTTCAAGAATACCGTAAGAAAGAACAAAGAGATGTTGATGTCGCATGCATCTGAGGCAGAAAAAATGGTTCCCTTGAATTTTTTTTTTTTTTTGGCATGTTCAGTTGTTTGTTTATGTGCAACTGAAGCGGTGGCAATAGAGAAGATAATGAGGGTCTTGCCATGTAAAAGTTGAACCTGGAAACCTTACTTTTACATAATTTTCTCTTACTGGTATTAATATATATGTACTACAATCATCATCATCATCATCATACTCGGTATATCTCAACGACAGCAAAAGCTATCGTTAGGGTCTGGGAATGTGAGCGGCAGGCAAACAATACCTCAATCCCTAGGGATAGAGAGTTTGCTTCTAGTGAGACCCCCGGCTCAGGCTGTACCTGCATAAATGACGCAATAATAGGAATATGGCGTGCTAATGTGTTAGTGGTCAAATTCCATAAATACATCTACGAAGCTCCCGATATAACAATGGTCATAGACGTGTATATGTACATATAATGCAAGAAAGAAAAAAAATACAAAAATCCACCCAAAGCGTAGATAATATCTAAGCCCCTAAGAATACTCTAAGGTGCTCTTATATCTTGTTTAAACCTCGTTAACCTTAATCCCCTGTCTTCATGAACTCCTATCTTGGATCATGTCCCCGAAGATGTGCAAATCTAATAGGTCATGCCTAATCCGCTCATCCCAAGTCAGTTGTAAAGGCTTATTGTCAATTAAGGTAGCGTTTGGTTCGCACTTGGGTATCGGAATGAGTATGATATTGTATGAGTTTGGAGTATATGGGTTTGTGCATAAAAGGGATAGTCGTTTGGTATTGAAGTGTGAATGAGTATGATTGACATTGATGGTGTTTAAAACATATCGGAATTGAAATGAGTATCGAAGGTGGACGGCCGGAAAAATTTGACCGGCTTTGACCGGCCATACCCCTATTTGCACATATTGATAAACAAGGAGAGCTAGTATATCAAAAACGATATCCATTACCAAATACTTGTATATCAATCCGAAACTCATACCTTCTATTTTCCCAAACAAACAACTTTTATGGGTTTGGATTCCTCTAAACCTATACCTTTAATGAGAAACCTCAACTAAACATCCCTAAATGTGGAAAACACAGGAAACCACAAAGTGCTGGCAGCCATTATTATCTTTTCATTCAAAACTAAGGCAATAAATGTAATGCTATAAGTAATGCATATCATGGACTAAGAAGGAAGCATACAAACAATTTTTTAGGGTCAACTTTTGGCATTTTCCTCCTGGAAAACTAATTATTTCTTAATATCATCATGGGATCATCTCTTAAAACTAAACTCTCCAAATCCTCTACTTAAAACAAAAACACCATATAAACAACACGTATTTGTGCGTGTATTTATATATATCCTAAATAACGACACACTCAGATGTGTTCTTTTTTGCGCCTTCATATATAAAGTTTGTTAAAGTTTCATGTTTTTGGTTAATTATATAAATAAAGAAATTATTTTGGTAAAGGCTTTTATAAACGGGGATTTGGGCCGAGGCATAGCCCACTAGGCTTGTCTTTATTGGCTCTCATGCAGTCGGTCCAGGTTATGGCCCAAAAAAACCTAGGGTTACGCATAAAGCTTACTGCGTTTTCTACCCCTTTCATTTGAAACTGCACTCGGTCTGATTTGCAGAGTTAGAGGTCCAAGCGACATCATCGAAATGGCTGCCAAGAAGACAAAGACAAGCAGAAATCCTGAACTGATAAGGGGAGTTGGGAAATTCTCCCGCTCCCAGATGTACCACAAGAGGGGTCTCTGGGCTATCAAGGCTAAGCACGGCGGCGCTTTCCCCCGTCACGACAAGAAGCCGGTTGAGGTTTCTATGACCGCCGAGAAACCACCCAAGTTCTACCCGGCCGACGATGTCAAGAAGCCTCTTGCTAATAAGCGCAAACCCCGTCCCACCAAGCTCAGGTCCATTATCCATACTCGGCTTTGATAGAGAAAAAGAACTTATTGACTTGATTGTTGGCTTTACCGTTTGCTGTTGTTTTTTGAGGAGGGTTTTTGTTTGGACAGGGCAAGCATTACTCCGGGTACCGTATTGATCATTCTGGCAGGGCGATTCAAGGGAAAAAGAGTTGTTTTCTTGAAGCAGCTCACATCTGGCTTGCTTTTAGTGACCGGTATAGCCCTAAATGGTTCTGGATTTCCTTTCTTAGTCCCGTATGTATGTATTTGCATCTGCTTTGCGTAATGGAACCTGATAAGCTATTTATGTTTCGTTTTAATCATTCTTTTAGGGGAGTAAATGTCTAAATCCGCTGATAACAAATTCTTTGTGTGTTTCTTGAATGCTGTCTAATTTTGTGCCAACTCGGAGCAGCTCATGGTGCTTCAGTTTACAGTCTTGGCATAAAAGTTTAACTAATGGCTTTTATGCTCATGTGGTTCTGTGAGAGTTGGTTGAAAGTAGGCCTGTAAACGAACCGAGCGAGCCGAGTTTTACTTAGCTCGAACTCGGTTCGTTTATATATTCGAACGAGCCGAGCTGCTCGATAATATAAACGAACAGATAATATGCGATCGTACTCGGCTCGTGATGGTTCACGAGCCGCTCGGTGTCGGCTCGGTAGGCTCGGTAAGATAACTGCTGTGCTGCTGTGTGAGTCGAACTCAAGACGAGCTCGATTCAAACGAGCCCAACCACCCGATCGGCTCGGTTTGCAGGCACCAACTTGGATGTTTCCTCGCAAGAAATTAGAATGGAGATTGAGGGGAAAAAATGCAGGAAAGCCCTCTGCCAGAAACTTCTGGTGCTTTAAATGTCTCCTCTCCGCAAGACAATCAATCACATAAAACACAATATCCAATAAAATAATAAAAGGAAAAACAGAGAAAGGTGTTGGGTCCCTGAAAACTACTGAAAGTGGTGCATGTCACAAAATAACTATACAAGGCAGGAGAGCTACCAAGGTTCAAGTTCAAAGACATAAACATCCACGCCCTCAAAATAACAAAATAACTATATTGAGCCCACTGCTTCTGATGATCCAACACCCAACAATCCAACATCCACGCCCTCAAAGTTTCAATGATGATAAACATTCAACACCCAACATCACATTCAAGCAAGTTTCCTGCAATTAGCAAATGCAAAATTCCAAAATCCCAATCAAAGAAAGTATTTACTACAACTTTGAACTTTCCAATCAGAAATACACACATCAAGATATGACTTACTTGAACAAACGCAGGAGATAGCTTCCAATTCCATTGCCCACAGGCACATCACAACACTAAAATAACAAAAAAAGTTTATGACTTACTTGAAAAAATCAGAAACAATAAAGCATACATGCAACAGAAGAAAGTGCTTACATTGCATTTAGTCATTTACATATTCATTCTCAATCCGGTAATATAATCTCGCATGCATACTGATCATTCGTGTCCGCCTAAAAAAATAATGAATAGTTACAACAAGTATTATAACATATTAAGTAAACAAAATATTACAAATAATAGTATAATTTACCTTCTTTGCATTCCTCGCTTGTCGTACCCAATCGCCGGCACACAAGAGCATCTCCACCGTCTCCACTGATAGACTGGATCGGTAATCATCTATGATGCGTCCACCAGCGCTGAAGGTAGACTCTGAGGCAACAGTACTAACCGGAATAGACAAAAGATCACGAGCAACCTTAGAAAGAATACTAAATCGACCACTGTTCATTCTCCACCACAACAACACATCTAAATCTTGTTCGCCCTTTAATCTCTTCTCGTTCAAATAGATGTCCACCTCAGAAATAGTACCACATGAATCATCGTCGCTTAGATCATCGATCTCCCCAAGCCCTTCCCAACACATTCCGGATTTACGTACGCCACTGGATGAAGCAACACCCAAACCTCTTTCTGACGACGAAAGTGTTGCCGCACTTATACTTGCATCTGTAACCCTGTACTCTTCAAACAATTCCTTCAGCAATGCAACCATGTCATCCACATGCTTTTGATATGAATTTTCCCTGAAAATAATTTTGAAACAATGCGTGACAATATCCTTCTTTAGCCTAGGATCAAGAAGAGCAGCCAAAGAAAGCAAGACATTGCATTCCTCCCAGTATTTATCAAACTTCATTAACATCACATAAGCCATGTCCTTGATACTATCAGAGCCATCATGCTTCTTCTCATCCAACAACCTTTTAATCCGAGCCAATTCTATAAGAAACATATTCGAGGTAGGATATGCAACAGCAGAAATAGTATTGGTTATGGAATAGAAAAGCTTCAGAAATTCACAGACCTCGCCGACTTTATCCCACTCGCACATAGATGGTGCAAACTTCTCAAACCCTTTATCAACACCAGCATATCTCCCAAAGGCAGCTTTAACAGGTAAAGCAGCAGCCAACATCATGTATGTGCTGTTCCATCGGGTGGGACAATCCAAAATAAGTTTTTTATTAGCAACATTGTATTGCTTCACAATGTTGCCAAAACCTCTAAGACGTGACTCTGACGCATTCAGATATTTCACTGCATCTCTAATTGTGTCAATTATGTCCTTGATCTCCTCCAATCCATCTTGGACCAACAAATTGAGTATGTGCGCACAACAACGCACATGGAACAATTTACCACTAATGGGAAGGGCTTTCCGCAACATGAAATCTCTTTTCAAATTTCTTATGCATTTGTCATTATAGGAAGCATTATCCACCGTAATGCTAGAAAGCTTGTCATTAAGATCCCAATCGCTTAAACACTTTGCCAATGCTTCGGCAATTAACTCTCCAGTGTGCGGTGGTGGCACATTGCAAAAGTTCAACACCTTCTTTTGTAACTTCCAATCTAAATCTATAAAATGTGCTGTCACCACCATGTATTGTGTCTTTTGGCATGACTTCCACAAGTCAGTGGTGATGCCAACTCTACCAACCTGTTTTAATGTATCCATCATCTTCTTCTTCTCCATATTATAAACAGTAAAACAATCTTCCCTCGCCGAATTTCTACTAATCTTTATGTACCATGGACAAGCAGTCTTCATGACATCGTTGAACCCCACATGCTCAACTAAGTTGAATGGATACTCATGCATAAGAATCATACGAGCTACAGCCTCTCGTACCTTAGAATGATCGTACTTGAAATTGCTAACTTCATTCTCCTCACTCCTCCCTCCCTCTTTAAATTGCAAAATTTGTTGCATACTTCCGGAAGAGCCCGCATCCTTCTTTCCAACACCGAGACACCTATTCAAATGCCGACTAAATTGTGTAGTAGTCCCGTCCTTATTCTTCCTAAGGTTTCTCTTGCAATGCTTGCATTGCACCATATCCACACCGTTAACCACAACCTCTGTCATGTGCTCCCACACCTTAGAGGTTTTCTTTCTCTTCTTCTTTTCAAATCCTTCCTCACACTCAACATCAACAGCTTCTTCACCCCTCCTTTGGGGGCTGTTTACTTCATCTTCTGACATCACATCAGTGTTATCAATTTCTCGTTCAATACTATCAACATTTTGCACGTCGTGTGATGACATGATTATGTAATCTGTAAAAACATCATAAAACTATTTAATATGCTACAAATACAAGTCTAGTTGTTGCAACCCAGTGGCAGTAAGTAGTAACACCTCAATTTGACTGTTAGAGCAAAACTGATGGCCAGCAAACATGTATCACCCTTAGCAACATATTGCGGGCTAAGTGAAAATGGAAAAGAAAACATTTGCAAGCACCATTTATCAATAACTTGATGGATTATTGGGCAATAAAAGGTGAGGAAATATAATAGCTGCAGCCTGCAAGTGATATAAATTCCATCACAGTCGCCCTCTCACAACCCCCTCCCTCCCCCTTCCGGCCTATTTATGATCGATTAAGGGGGTACACCATTTTTCCTACTTGAGAATGACTCAAAGAAGCTGAGACAATGAATGTATTTCATCCTGCCAAATGGTCTTACCTGAAATAGTTTAATATGTCAAGGAGAAGGCTACTTTATGCATTCAAAGACTCCAAGTCTCCAACCAATTTGGATTCAATATGCTATTTGGAACCAAGAAATGGGACAGTTGAAGTCATACTTACAGTTCATAACCTGTCAATAGAAGCTGATCTCTACATTGTGATTTCTGAATATTCCACTCAATCTATTCTTATATGAAGTAAATCAGCTTCAGATGCCCCTGGACAAGGGATCTTTCCCCTGGTCTTGGCTGTTACAGCTGAAGCAGGATCCATTCGCTAAACAATATATATGTGCTGGTAATATAAAAGCATTTGAAACTTATTACTATCTTCTCGCTGGGAGAGGGAGAGGGAAGTACATAGCTTCTATGATCCTAGAAAATTTGTTTTTTCCATTCTCTTGGGCCTCTATTGAATGTATCCTGATTCCTGAACAACTAGTGGTCCGGATAATCAAACAAAAACATCAAGCCAAATCAAGCAGAAATCAACTGTTTGCTCTGTAAAAAAAATATTAATTCAGGGAAACCTCACCGCGGAACAAAGGGGGGAAGGAATCCGGTGAATTCAGGGAAACCCTATTTCAACAGACAAACAAATGAAACTAAATCAATATGCCAACGAAACCGTAGAAATGCGCAAAGAAAGGAGTAAGAACATCTTCAGAAATCCTACCGCTTGCAGTTGCAGATGGCGGCGTCGGAGACTCGGAGGTGGGAAGGAATCCGGTGACTTGAGCTTGAGAGACAGCGTCGGAGATGGGAATTGCGCAGACGAGGATTGTGTTGTGTGATTGTCGTGGACTCGTGTGAATCTGAGAGACTGAGACTGAGAGCTTCAGAAGAGAGACGAGGGATTGAATTTGAGGGTTGAGCTTGAGTTGAGGGGAGAAAAGGAAGTGTGAGACAGTGAGAGACAGTCTGAGAGAAATTGGGAAAGTGGAAGTGACGCATATGGGTATTTTTGTATTTGGTAATTATAAAGTGACCGAGCCGAGTTGTTCACGAGCACAACTCGAGCTCGTTCGAATAATAAACGAACACCGAACGCAGTTCAAACTCGGTTCGTGTATCCCCTGCTCGAGCCGAGCTCGAGCCGAGCTCATTCCGAACGAGCCGAACAGGTCGAACCGCTCGGTTCGTTTACAGGCCTAGTTGAAAGAAACCTCTTTGGTGAAGTGTTTAAATATATAAATTATGCTCCTGTATACCCGCTTAAGTTTTATCTAAGTGGGATGACATTTCAGTAAAAATGGTATGCAAAATTGCAGAATGAGGAATATGTATTCTTCCAGTTGGTTCTTTTCTGTGCGGAAAGAACCTTGTTCTCGGTTTTGGTTTCTCTCTCTAAGTAATTTGTAATATATCAATTATCCGTTGATACTTAAAGAAGGGCTGCAGACTTGGGTTCATTGTGTCTTATATTGTCCAGGATATTTTTAAGGTGGAGGAATCTACAAGGGCTTTATACATTTGAGGTTTCTCTGAAGTTGTTTGTCTTGTTAAAATTCAAGGAACACATCAGTAGCCTTTTCAGAAGGTCATTTGATGTGCCAAAATTTGCTTGGCATAAGTCTTGGAAGGACCATGCCCTGTGTTAGGGCGTGATATTTTTAGACAGTAATTTGAGTAGTTGATGGCAACCTGGTGCTTGTGTTGTTATTTTCCTGTGCATGTTTGTGTCTGGTTTCTTTTGCCCGGTGTGTGTGTGTGTGTGTGTGTGTGTGTGTGTGTGTATATATATATATAACTGGGCACATTGCTTTCTCCACATTAATGGTCTGCTAATTTCTGATGGTTACTGTAACTATGTTGAAAACATTGGGTATGCTCAACTTTTTTAAGTCAAATTTTCGTAGATATTTGCAAATATACAGAAAGCTAGTTATTGTAATATACAATACCGGGAGACTATTGCTTAGGATACAATAGAGAATAATTCCAAGTGGAACAAACAAAGATTTCCTAAGCCCAACTTTACCCAGACAGAGTGAGGGCCCTAACTGGAGCAAATGAGTCTAGAGTTACCAGTGTTGTCCGTAGCGCGCTTGTAGCGCGTAGCGCACGTAGCGCAAGATCAATCGCTACAAGGTCATGTAGCGTAGCAATCTCCTGGAAGCTCGGCCGAGGCGCGCGAAGCGTGCGAGGCGCACGTAGCGCGCGCTTCAGTAATTTCAGTTTTTTTAAAAAAATAGTAATTTCGGTTATTAAAATAAAAAAAAACTAAATAATAAAGCTAAGCTACAATCCCATCAAAAAAACCTACCGTCTAAAAAGAAAAGTCGACATCAAAAGTCGACAACATCCCATTCTGAAAACAAAAAAGTCGACATCACTATCTACCCCTTCTCTAACCACCGCCGGCACTACCACTCTCCGACGCCATCAGTCACCACCGGCGCAGTCTCTTCTTCTCTTGTACTCTCGATCTCTCTTCATATACAAAGCAGAGTACCCGAGCAAGTTTTTGAGGAGACGCCAAAATCTTGCTCGGATACTTTGCTTTGTATATGAAGTTTGAACAATTTGAACAATTGTTTTTATGTTCTAGAGTTAATTGCACCTGGTATCCATTCTTTTCCACCAAGTTTTAAGTAGCATCCAATGTTTCATGAAACACACTTGCCATCCAGACTTATAGGGTTAATAGACACCTGGCATCCATGCTGACGTCATAAAGGCAATTTTCATTTATTTTTTAAAAGTTTATAGAAAAATAATTCAAAAATAAAAAGAAAACCCCACTCCCCACACCCACTCCCCACTCCCCACCATCGACCTCCCTCCCCCATCTTC
>AP025050.1:37581166-37640151 GCA_036186865.1 Eustoma russellianum
ACCCCAACCCCAACCCCAACGTCAACCCCAACCATCAACCTCCCTTAGCCCTGAGATACTTGAGTTTCACACTGCCGTAAGCGAGTCCAACAGTGAAAGCGGAAACACGCGCCACCAAGGCAAATGTGCTGGTTCCGGAGTAAGGTCCCGGTGGAAGAGCCATTAAAAATCCGCTGTAGAAACCGGAACCTCATTGGATTTTAAGGGGCTGGTTTGAATGGAAGTAGCATTGACAATGATGGTAGGTTGGAGAAGAAGGTGGCTACGGAGATTTAGGGGTGGGTGGAATTCAAGAGGTGCAGGTATATGGTGGTGAAGGTTGTAGGTTTGAAAGAGGAGTTGACAGTGATTTTGATGGCAGCATAACAGTAGACGGTAGATGTGGAATCCTTATGAAGAAATTTGCATTTATTTTATTAAATTGGCAGCAACAAGCCAACAATTATTTGGGGAGGATGAAGATGGAGATGGAGGAAGAAGATGAAGATGGAGGAAGATGGGGGAGGGAGGTCGATGGTGGGGAGTGGGGAGTGGGTGTGGGGAGTGGGGTTTTCTTTTTATTTTTGAATTATTTTTCTATAAACTTTTAAAAAATAAATGAAAATTGCCTTTATGACGTCAGCATGGATGCCAGGTGTCTATTAACCCTATAAGTCTGGATGGCAAGTGTGTTTCATGAAACATTGGATGCTACTTAAAACTTAGTGGAAAAGAATGGATACCAGGTGCAATTAACTCTTATGTTCTATCTATGTTTTAGTTATATCTATACTTAAACTTTTTCAACAATTATGAAATCTTATATTATGTTTATATTGTTACCTAATATTTTAGTTTATTAGTTGTCTATGCGCCTCGGATGCGTGTAGCGTGCGCTATGACGCTTTGCGCTACACGCTACGAAAATTTGGCCGTCGCGCTACAGTGCGCCTCGCGCTATTGACAACACTGAGAGTTACAATTGGTGCAATAAAAAACCAAATGCAACCTCAAAACCAATGGTACATAAAAAAAGATTTTGCAATCTCAAAATCAAAAACCAATGTTACTCTTCAACCAAATGCAGGTGGTAAGTTATAAATATTCCAAAGCAATCCTTGCAAGGTCAAAACACATTGAAACATCAAAATAAATATAGAAAAATACTGTGCCCAAAAGAAAAGATTAACAATTGAAGATCATATGTTACTCCAAGTTTAGAGCAATCTCTCAGTTGACCTTGTTTCTTCTATTTCCTCTCCAAAAAGTTATAAATGACTTGATGTTCTGGATGATTTCCTTAGATGTATCCTGCCAATCTTTTCCTATCTTGTGGTAGAATATGAGATTTTTTTGCCTTCCAATTAAGTATGCATTAGTTGTAAAGGAGAAATAGATGAGATCCTTCTGAAATTTTGACAACCAAGAGTCCCCCTTCATCCTTCATCCTGTCCAGGATACTATCCCATGTGAATATCTCTTTGTGGCATTGGAGCGATTGAAGTACAGAGGTCCAAACTCTGTGAGAAGCAACATTGGAAAAATGTGAATGTGGTCTTTTACTGTCCTATCACAAAGAACAGAAGTATTAGAATCAATAATACTCAGTCAAGCAATTTATCTTATGTATTCGTCCTCTTACACATGCAAGCATAGAATGACTGTATATCTTCGAAGACGGTGCTTACACCAGACTATCTTAACCCAATTTACAGTGGTATAGGTCCTGTTTTTGTCACTCTGGCACTTCTGTTAGAAAATTGGTATCTGTCATCCAAATCAAGCAATTATCGCCTTGAACGAGTTGGATACCGTTGCAGACATTATTGAAGCTGATGACTTGTGAGTCACATTCTCTACCAATAGGAATCCTCCATTGAATTCCTTTAAGCACTTCAGCAACTTTGGCTTCCTCATGATGTTTAGCTTTCTTGTTAATTCTGGAAAATTATTTCTCAGAGAACCCCATAGATGCCATGGATCACTTCAGAAAGAAATAGAAACCCCATTACGAATGGCTTTCTCGACAAACTAAGATTATTGGTCTCTGTTTTATAGTGTTCTTTTCTACATCCATGAGTCTAATTATTTGGATTGAACCTCCCATATTGACTTGTCCTTCAGGGTGACAGATTGCACTCATTTTATCCAAAGGCTCTCCTTATTCCGATAACTGTCCCCAGATGTTCTTCATGATGTAGGCGTTATTTATAAAAGGGAGAGATGGAATTCCCAGGCCACCAGCTTCTTTAGGAGTACAATAGGTGCTCCATTTAATTTTAGCCTTTTTGGAGCCACCCCATAAGAAAACTGAGTAGTTTCTCTATTTTTTCTGACTACCTTGCCGCCTTGAGTAACTGAGTAAATCCTTCCATAACTAGAATGAAAAAGCAGGGGAAAGGAGGTCACCTTGATTTAAACCTCTAGTTGCTTGAAAGTTTTCAATTAAAGAACCATTAAAGTTGATTGCAAAAGATGCAGTTGAGATGCATAAGATACCCACTTTTTGAATTGTTTGGAGAAGTTCATTTTTCCAAAGGTGTCCAAAAGGTTTCTCCAATTGATTGTGTCAAAGGCTTTCATGATGTCAACTTTCACGGCCACACCACTGTCACCTTTTTTGCGTTTGTAGTTTTCACTAGTTCGAGCATTAGAAGTATGTTGTCTTGGATAAATCTTTCTTAAACAAATGCCGGTTGATTTTCATTTACCAAGTGGGCTAGCAAGTTCTTCATTCTGTTTGCTAGAACTATAGAAGCCACTTTGTAGGAAATGTTGCAAGAAATAGGTTTAAAGTCCTTCATTTTAAGTAGATCCCCTACCTTAGGAATGAGGGGGATAGCAATGGAGTTCATGAGGTAGTACATGAAATCATTTTTTATTGGAAATTTAGTGGCTTCAGTAAACTCTTCTCCAATCAAGTCTCAGTTGGTTTTGTAGAACTTTATAGTGAAGCCATCTGGTCCAGAATACTGTCTATTTTAATTGAAAACAGTGCATCCTTCATTTTCTCTCGAGATTGCGGAGGCAAGCATCCTGCTTTGATCATCAGTAAGCACCTTACCATTTTAATCCTGATTGGGGCAAGCTTTTGGAAAGGGTTCAGTGAAAAGGTTTTCCAGGAAAAAAAAGAAAAAATAGTAGTCGTCACTATAACTTTGTCATAATCCTCTATGGTACCATCGTCATCTTGTAACCTCAGAATTTTATTCGTGGTAGTGTCGGATTTGACTTATATGTGGAAGAATTGATAGTTTCTTTCGCCTTTTTTTATCCATCTTGCTCTTGTTGTTTCCTTGAAAAAAAAATTTCTTGGACTTTTGAGCCTTATTTATTCATCCAAAGCAGCCTTTTCAACATGTTGAAAGTTGGTATTACTTCTGTCCTACATGACTTGCATTTAAGCATCCTCCAATCTTGTCTGACTTTGCAACCCTCGCTGTGATGTTGCCATGCTGTTTTTTTTCCCGTTTAGTTCTTTCAGAGGGGGCTTGAGCCTTTTTAGTTTCTTTGTGAATTTAATGAGAGGGTTACGTTGCATTAATTTTATCCTATCTTTTTCTAAGATATATTTGAAGGCTGGATGTTTCATCCAACAACTTATGAATTTGAAAAGCTTAGGATCAAAGGTTTTTACCCATTTAATGGACAAAATACATGGGAAATGGTCAGAATTCACATCCTCACTAACTCTAATACTTATGTTACTAATGTTAGTGTTAGAAGAACTCTACATTCGCCCATCTCAGTATTCATCTTCTTATATACTTAGTGTTCCCTCCCTTCGTTTTTATCTCAGCTTGTCATATTGTAATGTTGATGCCACAGGACCATACAAGATTAATGGTGTACCATTGAGGAGGGTCAATCAGGCTTATGTAATTGCCACTTCAACCAAAGTTGACGTCTCTGGGGTATCAGTTGACAAGTTTGATGACAAGTATTTTGCTAAGCAAGTTGAGAAGAAGAAGAAAAAGGGCGAGGGAGAGTTCTTTGAGGCAGAGAAAGAGGTAACTTTTCTACATTGACTGTCGTTTTGTTCCTGCTTGTTGGTTTCTTTGTAGATGTCTGAGCGGATCCTAATATCTTCTTGTTTCACTCAAAAATTAGGAGAAGAATGTGCTGCCCCAGGATAAGAAGGATGACCAGAAGGCTGTGGATTCACAGTTGATGAAAGCTGTTGAAGGAGTTCCAGACCTGAAGGCTTATTTGGCAGCCAGATTTTCGTTGAAATCCGGGATGAAACCCCATGAGCTTGTCTTTTGAGAAATCATATTTGGAATTATAAGAGTTGATTTTGTGGTTCCCTTTTCTTATTAGAACTACTAGAACATTGCTGTCCCATGGAACTTAGTATCCTTGTGATTGAACCAATTTTGTGCTGCCTTTTGGTTCACATTAATTTCAAAATAGCTTATTATCTAGCCATCGTTTAAAACCTGATACGTGAATCCTCTTCTTTTGCTTCCATGATTTGTTCTTGGCTAGTTGGCTAGTTGCATTTGATTAGGATTGTGCGAACCTTTCCTGCCTTTGTGTTTGGCTCTGTATTTTGGCAACCTGTTGGCCTTTTATCTGGAGGAGCAGCTTTAGATCTTCATAACCAGCGTTTATGGTAGATGTCTGCTGCCAAGCATTTAGCATTAGCTGGAATTTGACGGTTCTGGTTGGCAGGGAGGTTATATTAGGAGGGGACAAGTCTCACGGTGATGGTCTTACATATGGTTGTGCTACTTCAAATGGGGTGTTGTGTGGCGTCTGCCTGTTGTATGAAGCCACCACAAGAGCTGCAAGTGATGCCCTTTAAGATAGACTGGGGATGTTGGTGGAGATTGTCAAACCATTAGGATGCACCCCATCCTCCCCCCCCCCCCCCAAATCCCCTCAGGTTACGCTACCTTTTTTTCTCTTCCTGCAAACTTGCTTGATTAAACCACAAAAGAAACCTGGACTTGATTAAACCAATAAAAAATAACAAAGAAATTGATCGACAAATATAATCCATCAAAAAAGAAAATCAAAAGATCAACCAATAATTCAAGATAATCAACAGAAAAGTAGTAATTCAACAGTGGCAACAAAGGGAAAAGAATCTTTTTTTCTCTCTATATGTTTCTGTTGAAGTTGTGGTATCTCCACATCTTTAGAACATATCATGCAAATCTATAAATCTTGCATAGTTTCAAACTAGATAATTAAGTTGCGAAAGAAGGTGGATTTTGTAAAAATTGCAAGGAAACTTATGAATTAGGATTTGATAGCACTAAACGACAGCGAAAATATTCAAGTGTAAGTATTGGGTTCTGATTTTACTTGTCAACGAAATTTAACTCCAGTTAATTTACATTGAGTCTATATCTATAAAGTACGGCGGCTTTTTTCTTTTCCTTTTGACTTGAACAATAGTTTACATGTTTTCTTGCCTTGTGTTTTCAGAAAATTTAGTGTCTTTAACAATAGTTTACATGTTTTCTTGCCTTATGGAAGACCATTTGATCCTGTGTAAACCAAAGCCTACGTGGAATTCGGTCCCATACCAGCTGAGGGTGAGAATAAAGGATTTATGTGTGGCATCTATACTCTTATCTGAGGTTCAAAAGCACCCAAACAACAGATATTTCTCATTAATATATTGTCTCGTCTTTACTAGCAGCTTACCAAAAATGGAGTTAGCTTCTGCTTTCAGTTTTGCTTTTCCATAGACAAACTTGAGCCTCAGGTAATAAGGGAGGGAAATGGGGTCTTTACTTTTCCCTCTTTCTTGGGCTTCTTCAAGCACGGCGAGCTTCTTCCGTACAAGTCCATTGCTCCCACTGCCTTCTGCGATTCCAGTCTTTCACCTCAGCTTTTCTGTACGTGAGTTTTTAAACTTCTGCGTGTTTTGGTTTTCAGCTTTTTCCTTTTTGGAATAAGTACATCTATTGAATTCAAGAACTTTCTTAAGAAGTAACAAATTGCTCACAGGCCATATTAGCAATGTGAAGGTCATGTATTTCACTGGGATAGAGATATTGTTTGAGGACCGCTCATCCTTCCCGGATCCTAACGATAGTTTGATGTTGTTGGAATATACTGTGTATGTGTATGATTGATTGATTGAATTTAGATTAACCATTTTCGAGATGAAGCCTAAAAAATAGCCTGAAAAGTTGTCATTTAATGCTATAGAGCATGGTAGTGCCATTTTAATCATGTCAGACCCATGGTAGGTGCGGAACATTCATCATATGGAATATTCTAGAATTACTTCCCTTCAAGATAGAGAAGTTCAGCATGGGCGGCTGAGGGCAAGGGAGGGTGGAGAGATCTCTTTGCTTTGCCTAGTTGCCTTCACCCATCCCGTGCTGAGAGATCTCTTTGCGTTTCCTTGTTGCTCTCACCCATTCCGTGCTGAGAGATCTCTTTGCCTTACCTTGTTGTCCTTACCCACCCGTGCTGAACTTCTCTATAGGCAATGAAAACTTCCTTAGTCCGCAACTCTAATTCTAGAATCTTGTCTGGCACAAAAAGCGCCTACCTTGTTAATTCTGCATTGGTATGATGTTGTGATCAACTTGAATTGGCTCTTTCCTCCGTGGCAAATTCTGACTTGAAGGTTTCAGTTATTGTCCAGGGAAGTAACTTGAACCATCAAGCATCCTCCCTGAACTTTCCAAGACAAAAGAGAGGTAAAGTGTGTAGCAGCCAACTGAAAGTGGAAGATGTAAGGGATGAAGAGGCGTGTGAACTAGTGAGCGGAGTAGAGCTATCAATTGGTGAGGGCATTGATACAATGGGAGCTTATCTTTGCAAGGCAGTGAAGAACAATAATGGTACAGGGATCTTGCTCCTGTCTGACATCTTTGGGTTTGGAGATTCAGCCACTAGAGATTTTGCTTATCGTGTCGCTTGCAATGGCTACAAGTAAGTCTTTCAGTTTTTGACATTACCTTATCATTGGCATCTTAGTACTACTTTTGGCTGTGAAGCAAATTGTCATGATTGTTTAGACAAATATGTGCACAAGCTAAAACTAGACTTTCTTGCTTTGTGGCGTTATGCTTCAGCGTTCTCGTGCCTGATCTCTTTCGTGGGGATCCATGGTCTAAGGAGAGGCCACAGGAGTTGTTTGAAGAATGGTATGAGAGCCAATTTTCTGAAAGGGTTGCACAAGACATTTTCACTTCAGCAAACTGGATGGTCAATGAGTTTCTTGCTGCAGGAATCTCCAAAAAGCTTGGGATCATAGGATTTTGTTTTGGTGGTGGCCAAGTCATTAACATTCTATCACAAGACAAGGGTGCTATTTTTGGGACTGGAGTCTCTTTCTATGGAACGAGAATTAATGTTTCTGTTGCACCTAATGTGAGCGTACCGGTGCTGTTAATTTCAGGGGACAATGATCCATTGTGCCCCATTGATGAGCTGAGAGTTGTTGAGAAAGAAATCAAAAAATCTAAGATGATTGTATTTGAGGGAAGAGGACATGGATTCGTCCACCGGCCTGAGTCTCTTGAAGAAGATGAAGATGCTGAGGAGGCATTTGGCATTATGAGAAACTGGTTGCATGATGGCTTGCATATAGACACTAGAGATTAGTTATATGTGTACCAATTGTAAGTTTATTGTCACTACCTGTAAAGATGCCCAAAAGAGGTGATGGAACAAAACTATATGATAATGTGCAATGCATTGTTACTTGAGCCCCTATTGTATTCACTTGAACTATGAATAAAAGTTCGTTTTCACATGATTTACTTCTGTGACTTCTGTCGTGATTGTCTTCTTTTTTTTTTCAAAAAAAAAAAAAAAAAATGGGCGTATTGAGAAAATTTTTCGCACGATATCCTAGTATGTTAATATTCTCTTAAACTTGAGCAAATTAAGCCGGACAACATGAACTTATGGAACAATTTCAATACTATAACTACAGCCAGCTTTACTTAGGTCAAGGATCAATTACTTAATTTCTTATTAATGATAAATTGAGATTAAATGTACAATGTGACAAATGTTTAGCTATTACGGGGCATAACAATTAACATTGTAAATGACAATGTTTCCTAACGTGACAATGATGGACTATAGTTTCTCGGCATTCTAGTACAATTGTTCTTTTCATTCTGTCTTGTATCATCATTTTACCATTAGGCACACAATAATGTCATAAAGAACTGTTGGAGAATTAAGGTTTGGGCTTTAGCCCATCGTTAGAGTTTGGAAGATTTGGGCTTTGGCCCGTTAATGATGTTGCAAAACTTGGTTGAGCAACGTACTTTGAGCTTAATGAGTTTCCGATAATGAAATCGAAAACTAATGAATCTTTAATTATCTACGTGACGAGTAATTAATTTTAGGATGTGGAATCACTCAATTACGATGTTGTGTGAATGTGAAATTAATGCTCAAAGTGGATGGAAAATGTTGTGGATGGGTGACGTGTCACCCTTATGGAGGAATACCACGTTGGATGTGTCCATGTGGCGTAGAAAGCTTCTGACGGACTTCGATCGATCACATCGATCGATCGATGTCATCGATCGAAGTTGATCAGGAAGCTTCGATCGATTGATTGATCGATCAAAGACGATCAGAGGACATCGATCGATTACATCGATCGATCGATGTCACTTAGATCGATCAAAGTGATCGATTGAATTACTCTGTCAGACATCAATCGATCACATCGATCGATCGATGTCACTTCGATCGATCGATGTGATCGATCGAAGTCTGACAGCGGGCAGAACCATTTTTGATTATGCGGTTAGGTTTCAAACTTGAAACTAACACTATCCTCCGGTTTAAAATAAGATCAGTCTGTTGTGATCTAACGGTGGCAGGGAAGGCAGCTTTGATCTAACGGCCGAGATTTAAACTGTCTTAACCGCTTAACCGAATGTGGTTTCTATCTAACGGTCCAGGTTTAAACCTGCGAATCAATCTTTAATCTAAAGGCTGAGATTAAACCATCCTAATCTAGATAGGAGGTTTTAATCTAACGGTCTAAATCAAACTACGGTTTTGATCCAACGGTCACGGTACCTTGTTCTCCAACCGACTCCCCTATATAAAGAGGGCTAAGGGTGCATTTACAACATACCTTGCTCTAAGCATCTCATAAAGCATTCTGCATTCATAGCACTTGAAGCTTGCATTACGTCCGGGTGAAGTCAGGACATTCGAAGGTTCGAAAGAGTTCAAGTTCAGCAGTGCCGCTCAACTGAACAGGTACCCGTTGTATCCTGGGAGACGATTGCTCACACCGGTTGGGCACAGTATACCGGAGCAATACGTCTTAAGGACAGAGTCCTTGACTCGCCCCGGGTTTGTTTTATTTTGTTATTTCATACGCACACACTAAACGACTGCGTCTTAGTGCAGGAATGATTGTCTCCAACAAGAACAGCTTTCTTTACGATCTGTTCTCCCTATTTCTGCCACCATATCAATCTGTCCAACATAATTGACTATACTCTCAATCCAGATTTCGTTATGTGACCATACTCTAAATTCTAAGTTCGGAGTCATAGACCGAATGTTCGGCGTTGGTTTCTGAGTTTAGTCTGATTTTAAAGTTTTTGTTGTCTGATCAAATGCAGCACGAAACATTTAGCAACCGGGTTTGTCAATCGTTCGTTCCTGAGTTTTCAGTCTCAAATGTTCAGTTGTGACATTCAAATATTTCAATCCTGAGTTCCACTTAAGAGACCGAACATTCGGTTGGTTGTAGACATCATAATTTTATGATGTATTTTTATGAAATGATGCAACTTTTGCAACTTGGGGCACCTCCTATCAACCATGAACGGTCATAAACTAACCGTGGAAGTTAAAATTTTTAAAGAGGTGTTAAAATAACTTTTTGTTTGTAAAAATCAAAGTCTATAAATACAAGAAACCTAAGATTTTGAATGTGTGCTTTAAGGGACTTTTGGGAAGACTTTTAAGAAAACATACATAATTTCTTCATCTTATTTCTTCTTTCTTGTTCTTTCTCTATTATTAAATGCTTCAAATACACAAGTTTAACCTTCTTCTTGTAGGTCAAATAAAAAGAAGAATCTATTATATCGTGTGAGACATTTACCGTGTAGTCTACCTTATTCAATAGTTGAGACGCAATTGTTTAAAAGACAATAACATTTGTTGCGTCTCGTCTATTTCATCAATATGAATGCAAACAAATTTGATGGCAGTATGTAACATGTTTTTGCTGGCCAAATTTGTTGTTGGAAACATTTTCCATATATCAAAAGTACAACAGCATGATTTTCTTTTTCATTTCTTTTTTGCTTCCCTCTTTCTGTTTATTGTACATGGAAGTGGTACAAAAATTAAAAGCAGATTCATGGACTACTGAATCTGCTTATTATTGAGGAGAAATCTTGGTCCTTCTTCATGGCTGGAAGTGCTTAATTTTGTCTGCAAAAACACCAACAAAACAGCAGTTCGTTTGTTAGAAACATTTCTCTTCCCAAATTTATTCCAAATGAGATTAACCTTCAGTAAACAAACATATGATTCAGAAGCCTCCTAATGTTGATATTTACACTTACTATTTATATATAATTACTGTATAATTCAAGAACATGCATACAGATAAAGATCTCTCCAATTATTTATTTATGTTTAATAAGATCATGTCACATACATCCATCTGCGTTCCGTTGAATATATGTAACATTATTCTATGAAAAGAGTTATGAACCTATATGTATAACTATCAATTTAATTAGTATGTATGTTACCTTTAAGAGCTTTGGCACCACATTCAGTGTCACACTTCATCTCACAGTAGGTATAGCCATTGACAGAAGTGCCATCCTGGAAACAATCTTTGTGGCATTGGTTAAAGCAACCTCCATAGACATCGTCCCCACTGGTGGCCTCAGCCTTGTGAAGGGGCAGCGCCACCACAATGGCGGCGCACATGAGAAAAACTGCAACCAGTTGCTTGTTTCCTGCCATTTTTATTTTATTTTGCTCAAAAGATTTCTTTTGAGCTAAAAATGATTGTTTGGCTTTTTCTTTTCTTGGCTGCCTGCAGATTTCTGTATTTATTCTTGGACGATTTACTAGAAGTGGGGTATTTATAGTTTAGGTCTTTTAGGTTTGTTTTAATTGTAAACCTTAAAATTTTGGAAATTGATAGTTGATTATGTTCACAAAAATGAGTGGTTTTCCTAGAAGGGAGGAGGCCCTCTAGTTAAAACTGGTGTTTTTTTTTTTTTTTTTTTTAATTCATGTCAAAGGAAGAAGTCTTTCTGCCACTTTTGACGGGAGATTTTCCTTTTCTTTTCTTTGAATCCATTTTTAGTTTTTATAGCTTAGCAGAAAATTATCATACTTGAAATTACTGCATAGCTATAGAGATATCTGGGAATGGGAATTTTATCAAAAACATTTTTTTTATAATACTTTTTTCTTTGGTTGAATAGAGTAGTTATGGGAGAGAATAATGGCACTAGAATTAGGGAAGAAACTCAGGTTACGGTAAACCAATTTGGTTTTATGCCAGGACGGTCAACTACGGAAGCAATACACATCCTAAGGAGATTGATGGAGAAGTATAGGGAGACGAAGCACGATATACATATAGTTTTTATCGATCTTGAAAAAGCGTATGATAGTGTGCGACGTGACCTAATCTGAGATAGTGTGGATGCAAGAAGGGTTTATATGAAGTATACAAATATAATTAAGGCTATGTATGCTAGGACGAAAACAACCGTTTGTACGTCTATACGGAATACAGACTTTTTCCGATGGAGGTAGGCCTTCATCAAGGGTTTGCGTTGAGCTCATTTCTTTTTTCAGTTGTCCTTGACGAGTTGACAAAGCTGTTAGATTATAAAATGTTTTGATGATATAAAAAAATGTTTTAAAAGGACTAAGATGGAATTTCACACCTTAAGTTTGAAGCAAATTGAGAAAAACATGTGCGAGACGTAAATCTCTCATGGATCGGTTGAAGTATACATCAGCCCCTCAGGAGGCACATGGCTCGTTCTATGTGAAGCTTGGTAAATGTTTGAGCTCTCAGATCCACGTCATACTCTCAGCCAAGAGGCGTGGATCGATCGACGTATAACTGAGAGACGTCGATCTCTCAGCTTAAGATATGTCGATTGATCGACATACATCTGAGAGACGTCGATCTCTCAGCTAAGAGTATGTCGATCGATCGACGTACATCTGAGAGACGTCGATCTCTCAGCCTAAAGACGTCGATCGATCGACGTCATTCTGAGAGACGTCGATCTCTCAGCGAGGCAGACATCGATCGATCGATGTCATTCTGAGAGACGTCGATCTCTCAGCTCTGGCACGTAGATCGATCGACGTCTCCAGGATTCAAATATTTTCAAACGTTGGAACAAAATCCAAGGGAGATCTATGATATTTTCTCTCTCCAATCTTGCTCAAATTTCTTGTGGACTTTAACCCAACATACTACATGTTTCCTTGACTATTTTAACCATGTTTAAGATTCTCTAGGGTGGCTATTCAAGATCAAATCATTCCATAGGTGGCTAAAGACTATTTGGGCACTATCTTGATATTTTTGAAGATAAAGACTTGGTGGAGAGGCTCAAAAACATGGTCAACTTTATCTATAAATAGAAGAGGCTTGGATGAAGCAATCACACACTTTCAACATCATCTAGCTTCATCTTCCATTGTTGTATAGTTCTCTCATACTTGTAAATTTGCTTAAAGCTTGTTTAGCTTTTCTTTGTCCTTCATTGTTGTATATTGAGAGAAAGTGAGTCAAGCACAAGAGAAACCATAAATATTTGATCTCTTGCTTGTGCTTAGACTTGTGAGAAAGTGTGAACCTTACCATATTCCTTCAACCCACTGTGAGAAGTTCTTGAGGGAACTTTTGTTGAAGTTGTGAGGAAGCAAGAAGGTGTTCTTGCTAAGAGCTGTAGTTGCTGTAGTTGCACAAGTGTGTTTTGTGCAAGAAGTTGTTGTTGTTGTTGCTTACACTAAGGTGTTAGTGTAAGTATTGCTGTGGTTGTTCTTATTGTTCATAATAAGAAGAGTAGTTGTTGAAAATCCACTTTGGCAACAAAGTGGTAGTGGAGTAGAATCATTTACGATTCGAATCACTCTATATCCGGTGTACTCATTCACTACTTCTCATCTCTCATTCTTGCTCTGATTTTGAATATCTTTTGAGTTGAGCCAAACGAGAAAATTCCGCAAAAGAGCCAAACACTCTATTCACCCCCTCCCCCCTCTAGAGTGTATTTCGGACCTAACAATTGGTATCAGAGCCTAACCTTGATTGCTTGGCCTATCTTTCCAAGTAGCAAGGTTAAAGATCATGGCAATGACAACCTCAACCTCAACCTCTTCATCTCACACTTCATCTCCTAAGCCTACTGCACTATTTTCCGGATCAAACACTAAAGCACCTATGTTTGATGCCCAAAATTATTCTTTGTGGAAATTTCGAATGATCAATCACTTAAAAGGCTGTGGATTTGATATATGGAGAGCCGTTGTCAAAGGAATTGAAGTTCCTATGATTACCAACTCAAAAGGAGAATCAATATTCAAAGATGAGGATGACTACACCGATGAAGAAAAGATAAGATTTGCCATTAATGGCAAAGTATTTGATATTCTCTCAAGTGCTCTCACCACCACCGAGCTCATAAGACTTCAAGGTCTTGAAACAGCCCATGAGGCATGAAAAAGACTTGAAATGATACATGAAGGAACTGAGCAAGTAAGAATGGCCAAACGACTTATGCTCATGAAGGAGTATGAGATGTTCGGAATGAAAAGCGGTGAGAAGATTGAGGAGACAATCGATCGATTCACACGAATAGTGAATCAACTCTCTATGGTGAACAAGAAAATCTCAAATGAAGACCTTGTCTCAAAACTCCTCAACTCTTTGCTAAGAGAATGGACACCCAAAGTCACCGCCATCACCGAATCAAAGAATCTCAAGACCCTTACCCTTGATGAGCTATCCGGTAATCTTCTTACTCATGAAATTCTTATTGATGAACAAAATAGGATGAATCCTATCAAGCCCACACAAACATCACACGAAGGATTGGTGGTAGAGTCCGATGAATCGGATGAGGAAGTTGCCCTTCTAGTAAGAAAATTTAGAAGAATGGCAACTAGAAACAAAGCTCAAGCAAGAAAGTTTTTAAAGAGACCACCTAAAGAAAAGGAAGCAAGTGAAAATTGCTATAGATGTGGTCGACCCAGTCACTTCATTGCCGATTGCCACGTAAAAGAGCCGCAAAAACAAGAGAAGAAGATCTTTCCTCAAAAGAAGAAAGCCCTCAATGCGGAGGTAACCACGTGAGATGATCTTCTCTCGGAATCAGAAGGAGAAGAGAGTGAAGATCAAGGTGTTGGACTTGTTGCAATAGTTGACAATCCAAAGATTCAACATACTTGTCTCATGGCAATTGAAGATGATCTTGAGGTAAATTCTAATCCTTCAAATTTGCATGATGAAATAGGAGATTTGCAAGATGAATTTGAAAAATTAAATTTGAAATATAAGCATTTGAAGAAAGAGTTCAAGAAATGCATTTTAGAAAATAAGAACTTGCATGACAAGAATATTTTGATATTTCAAGAGCATGATATCATACTTACCATGTATAAAACCGTAGCTCTTGAAAATGTAGAAATTAGAAAAGAATGTGAGAAACTAAAGTTAGACTTACAAAAACTAACAAATGGTAAAAACAATTTAGACATACTACTTGGAAATCAAAGAATTGGAAATGATAAATCCGGTTTAGGATTTAATTCATCATCTTCTTCTATTAAACCTAAGTCCTTAAAGAAAAAGGCAAATAATAGAAAAACACAACAAAATTCATCACCTTCTAAACCAAAGCATGTACCCATTTGTTTTCATTGCAACAAACTAGGACATGTGAAGAAAGCATGTAGAGCTAGATTTGAAAGCACATATGTTTGGAAGCCTAAGGGTCGACAAACTAACCCTAAAGGACCCAACCATCAAAGGGTACCAATGCATACATCTTTTGGTTTTGTAGGCTCTCAAGATAAATGGAGTAGCCAAAGAAGAAGGAATCAAATGACTTATGGACAACGGATGTTCAACGCACATGACCGGAGACAAGACGCTGTTCACTAAGCTCAAGCTCCAAGATGGTGGAACGGTGCATTTTGGCAATGGGAGAGCCAAAATCCTTGGACATGGAGAAATTGGTAACTCTTCTTTTACTATTAATAATGTATTATATGTAGAAGGGCTTAAGTATAATTTGATAAGTGTTAGCCAACTATGTGATGCTAATTTTCAAATTGAATTTGTGAAAAGAAAATGTGTTGTGAAAAAGAACGATAAGATTGTTTTTGAGGCTATACGTAAAAATGATGTTTACAAATTTAGCACACATGATTTGATATCACAAAACGTTTCTTGCCTAATTGCCAAAAATGATTTGACTCAACTATGGCATAGACGACTTGGACATATTAGTTTTAAAAATTTCAAAGAGATTTGCAAAAATAAAAAAGTCCAAGGTCTTCCAAAATTAAATTTCGAAAACCATAGCTTATGTGACACTTGTCAAAAAGCAAAGCTTGTTAAAACAAGTTTTAAGCCCAAAAACGAAATCTCCACCACCAAACCTCTACAATTGCTTCATATGGATTTGTATGGGGATATTGGTACGGCAAGTCTAAGTGGAAAACATTACACCTTTGTGATGGTAGATGACTTCTCTAGGTACACTTGGGTAATGTTCTTAGCTAAAAAGAATGATGCATGTCAAGAATTTATAAAGCTTTGTAAGAGATTAGAAAATCAAAAAGAAGACACAATTAAGGAAATTAGAAGTGATAGAGGTGGTGAGTTTGATGGAGAATTTCAAGAATTTTGTGTATCCAAAGGGTATGGACACAATTTTTCAGCTCCAAGAACTCCTCAACAAAATGGTGTTACAGAAAGGAAAAATAGAACACTTCAAGAAATGAGTAGAGCCATGCTAAACGAATTTGAGCTACCCAAATATTTTTAGGCCGAAGCGGTAAATACTGCTTGTCATGTGATCAATAGAGTTTATTTGAGACCATTTCTCAAAAAGACTCCTTATGAGCTTTGGAAAGGTAGAGTACCAAATATTGGTTATTGCAAGGTATTTGGTTGTAAGTGCTTTATACTTAACACCAAAGATAACTTGGATAAACTCAACTTCAAAGCGGATGAAGGAATCTTTATGGGTTATGCTCAAAATAGCAAGGCATTTAGAGTATATAATAAAAGAAGCATGAAATTTGAAGAATCAATTCATGTTAAGTTTAGTGAACTCATTGAGGATAAATCAAACATTAATGATGATGATGATGATGAAATAATTGAAGTAAGTCATATAGAGAAATTTGAGAATCCAAAAGGTAATATTGTTATTGACCTTAGGATTGATCCCCTTGAACCTAAGTTGGAAAATGAAGAAGTAGGAGGGGACACCTCAAATTTACCGAATTCATATAAATATAGAAAAGATCACCCTAAAGAGTTGATATTAGGTGAAACTAGTTAAGGCATAATGACTAGGAGAAAATTCAATGAAAATGCCTTCATTTCACAAGTTGAGCCTAAAAACATAAAGGAGGCAATAAATGATGAAGATTGGGTATTAGCTATGCAAGAAGAATTAAATCAATTTGAAAGAAGTGATGTTTGGGAATTAGTTGCTAAACCTAGTGATCATCCCGTAATTGGCACTAAATGGGTATTTAGAAACAAAATGGATGATAAAGGAAACATCACTAGAAACAAAGCTAGGTTAGTAGCCCAATGCTATAGGCAATAGGAAGGCAAAGACTATGATGAAACCTTTGCCCCCGTAGCTAGGTTAGAAGCCATTAGGATGCTATTAGCATATGCATGCTATAAGGACTTCAAACTATATCAAATGGATGTGAAATCCGCATTCTTGAATGGAATAATTCAAGAAGAGGTCTATGTAGTTCAACCTCTGGGGTTTGAAAATCATAATTATCCAAATCATGTTTTTAAACTCAAAAAGGCCCTTTATGGACTTAAACAAGCTCCTAGGGCTTGGTATGATAGATTAAGTAACTTCCTACTTGAGAATGAGTTTTCAAGAGGAAAAGTCGACACTACTCTTTTTATTAAAGAACAAGAAAATCATCAATTGCTTGTTCAAATTTATGTGGATGATATTATATTTGGTGCTACTAATGATTCTCTTTGTGAGCATTTTGCAAAATTGATGGAAGGAGAATTTGAAATGAGCATGATGGGTGAACTCAACTAATTCCTTGGTCTACAAATCAAGCAAACTCAAGATGGAGTGTACATATCTCAAACAAAGTATACAAAGGATTTGCTCAAGAAGTACAAATTCGAGGATGGAAGAAGTGTGAGCACTTCGATGAGCACAAGTACAAAGCTTGACAAAGACGAAAAGGAAAGCCGGTTGAGGTAACAAAATATAGGGGCATGATTGGTAGCTTACTTTATTTAACAGCTAGTAGACCGGATATTTTGCATGCTGTGTGCTTATGTGCTAGATTTCAAAGTATGCCTAAGGAATCACATTTAGTTGCTATTAAACGTATCTTTAGGTATTTGAAAGGAACTTTGAATTTTGGGTTGTTTTATCAAAAAAATGGATGTTTTGATTTAAGGGGGTACAGTGACTCCGACTATGCCGAAAATCTTGTTGATAGGAAAAGCACCTCCGGGACGTGTCAATTCCTTGGGGATTGCTTGGTTTCTTGGTTCTCCAAGAAACAAAATAGTGTGTCACTTTCAACGGCGGAATCCGAATATGTATCGGCCGCTTCGTGTTGTGCACAACTACTTTGGATGATCAATACTTTGAACGATTATAATATCAAGTTCGATAAAGTTTCCATCCTATGCGACAACACATCAACCATAAGTATAGCACAAAACCCGGTTCATCATAGTAGGACCAAACATATAGAAGTGAGGCATCACTTCATAAGGGATTGCATTCAAAAAGGATTGGTATGCGTTGAATTTGTCCCAACAAATGACCAACTAGCTGATATATTCACAAAATCTCTTCCCACTGAGACATTTGAGTCTATTAGAACAAGATTAGGGATGATAAACATTAGTTAGAGGGATAGAATTGAAAATCTCCAAAACTAGTATACGTCGATCGATCGACGTATCAAAACAAGAGATCGACGTACGTCGATCTCTGACATCGATCGATCGACGTACGTCAAACTCAGACGTCGATCGATCGACGTCGTCGAATCTGCAACCTTTAAAACTCTCAAACATACGAACCCTTCTTCATTTCTAACAAATTCCATCAGTGAAACCCTACAAAGCAGGCGCCCCCTCTTTCCAAAATCCTTTCTCTCTTCAATTTCATCTCTAAACCAAGATTTAACTCATCTCTGCTCTTGATTCTTGAGTTTATTTCTTGAAATCCTCCACTTCAACCTAAGATCCTAAATCTCTCAAGCCCTAAATATCTCAAAAATGTCTTCAAGGAGCAAAAATACAACCAAGAGGCCAAGATCTTCTAGGGGTGGAGGAGAAGGATCAAGCACTTCATCTTAAGGACAATCTTCTCACCCTAGAATGAAGCAGTCTATGGATATGAGTCAAGGGCGTGTTCTTGTCAGGATTAGAAGTGAGCTAATTCTCTCCAATTTCCCTTGGATCAAGACCAAAGATGCCAATGAGGCTTTGACGGAACCCCTACCTCCGGGGCAAATAAGGTATATAACTAGACATTCTCAGATTTTATATGATAAATGGGAAGATGATGAAAGAGCAACCATCCCACTCAAGTTGCTTAGAATTAATGATATTCTAAGCAATAATGAACTAAGCCCTATCATTGAGTGGTTAGATTTTCAAGAATGGAGGAGTATATAGAATGAGAATGAGATGTCAAAAATGTCCACTAGGTATACTCGACTATTTTATGCCAACTTATGGATTGAATACATAAACAACCTTCCTTTAGCTCTACATTCCGTCGTTGATGGACGTCATATTAAATGGAAAGTTAAAAAGATTTGTGACTTGATTGGTGCACCCAATGAAGGGTATTTTAAGTTTGATGCATGGAAATGGGATGCGGCTAGGTGGAAAGTCTCTGAAGATGAAGTGAAATCTTTCTTAGGCTTCCATCCCAGTAAAAACACAAATGACATGCCTTTAGTTTATCGTACCCTTTTGGCCATTGTTACATTTTGTATCAATGGTAAATCTGTAAAATTGCCAAGTAACCTTGACTTCTACATAGCATATCGAATAGCTAACCGTGAGAAGGTTAACTTTGGGGAGCTTTTCATGACAAATGTTGTCGAAGCTACGACAAAACAAAACAAGGCCCTACCCTATAGTAACCTTATTTATAGGATGCTTGTGAAGTCGGGTATTCAGGTAGATGACACGGATGTTGACAGCATAACGCACAAGGATTTCTATGATAAAGTCAACATCCAACAAATTCTGAAGTCTAGAAAAGAAGCAATGAGGAGAGAACAAGAGGAGGAAGCAAGAGAAGACAAAGACCTTCCAGATGAGGCACCCATTCCTGAACCGGAAACTCATGAAGAACCAAGTAGCTTGAGCCCAAATGTCCCGAAACTTCAAGCTCAAGTTGCTAGTCTTCAACAAGAGGTTGGGGAGCTTCGCAGCAAGGTATCCATCTATGAGTCAAGGTTTGCAAAGCTCAAGGCAAAGATGAAAGCTTGCATTCCTGCATCACATTCTCTTCAGACGAAGACTAGGGTGTTTGTTTTAGCTTGCTTCTTGTTCTAGCTTAGTATGTGTTGTTAGTTGTAAAACTTGGCTGTGTCTTTGATTTTATGAAGTATTGTTGCTTATTATTTTGATGCTTTCAAAAAGAGGGAGAAAATGGCTGTTGTTGCTTGGTTTATTACATGATTTGTTGCTTTGTTTATTACATGATGAGATTGCTTGATGGAAATAATTTTTTGGTAGCTGGCAAAATGAGGTAAGACTGAAAATTGGATCTTTGTTAATTGTTGGTGAAATGAAAATGAGCATGAAGAGTTATTGATGCATGTTTGAGAAAGTTGGGTTGTTGATACTGGAAATTGGATCTTTGTTAATTGTTGGTAAAATGAAAATGAGCATGAAAAGTTATTGATGCATGTTTGAGAAAGTTGGGTTGTTGATACACGTTTGGTTGAGGGGGAGCAAATTTCAAAGAAAAGTATTTTGGTTGAAGTTGTAAAATCTTGTTCACATTGACCACTACGGAAGGTATAAAGTGCATACACTTAGGGGGAGATTGATATTTTCAAGTTTAAAACATTCAAATAGTTAAAATGAAGCAAAAACATCTTTTAGAATCTTGGTTTTGAAATCATCAAAAAGGGGGAGATTGTTAGATTATAAAATGTTTTGATGATATAAAAAGATGTTTTAAAAGGACTAAGATGAAATTTCACACCTTAAGTTTAAAGCAAATTGAGAAAAACATGTGTGAGACGTAAATCTCTCATGGATCGGTTGAAGTATACATCAGCCCCTCAGGAGGCACATGGCTCGTTCTATGTGAAGCTTGGTAAATGTTTGAGCTCTCAGATCCACGTCATACTCTCAGCCAAGAGACGTGGATCGATCGACGTATAACTGAGAGACGTCGATCTCTCAGCTTAAGATATGTCGATCGATCGACATACATCTGAGAGACGTCGATCTCTCAGCTAAGAGTACGTCGATCGATCGACGTACATCTGAGAGACGTCGATCTCTCAGCCTAAAGACGTCGATCGATCGACGTCATTCTGAGAGACGTCGATCTCTCAGCGAGGCAGACATCGATCGATCGATGTCATTCTGAGAGACGTCGATCTCTCAGCTCTGGCACGTAGATCGATCGACGTCTCCAGGATTCAAAAATTTTCAAACGTTGGAACAAAATCCAAGGGAGATCTATGATATTTTCTCTCTCCAATCTTGCTCAAATTTCTTGTGGACTTTAACCCAACATACTACATGTTTCCTTGACTATTTTGACCATGTCTAAGATTCTCTAGGGTGGCTATTCAAGATCAAATCATTCCATAGGTGGCTAAAGACTATTTGTGCACTATCTTGATATTTTTGAAGATGAAGACTTGGTGGAGAGCCTCAAAAACATGGTCAACTTTATCTATAAATAGAAGAGGCTTGGATAAAGCAATCACATACTTTCAACATCATCTAGCTTCATCTTCCATTGTTGTATAGTTCTCTCATACTTGTAAATTTGCTTAAAGCTTGTTTAGCTTTTCTTTGTCCTTCATTGTTGTATATTGAGAGAAAGTGAGTCAAGCACAAGAGAAACCATAAATATTTGATCTCTTGCTTGTGCTTAGACTTGTGAGAAAGTGTGAACCTTATCATATTCCTTCAACCCACTGTGAGAAGTTCTTGAGGGAACTTTTGTTGAAGTTGTGAGGAAGCAAGAAGGTGTTCTTGCTAAGAGCTGTAGTTGCTGTAGTTGCTCAAGTGTGTTTTGTGCAAGAAGTTGCTGTTGTTGTTGCTTACACTAAGGTGTTAGTGTAAGTATTGCTGTGGTTGTTCTTATTGTTCATAATAAGAAGAGTAGTTGTTGAAAATCCACTTTGGCAACAAAGTGGTAGTGGAGTAGAATCATTTACGATTCGAAGCACTCTATATCCGGTGTACTCATTCACTACTTCTCATCTCTCATTCTTGCTCTGATTTTGAATATCTTTTGAGTTGAGCCAAACGAGAAAATTCCGCAAAAGAGCCAAACACTCTATTCACCCCCTCCCCCCTCTAGAGTGTATTTCGGACCTAACAAAAGCTGATCCAAGAGTCAGTTCCGTAGTGTATGTTTTTTCATGACAATATTGCATTAGTCGGAGATTTTGTGACTTTTAAGTCACGGGTTTGAGTCGCAGAAACAGCCTCTTGCACAAAGTGTAGGATAAAGCTGCATACATCAAATTGCGAAGTAATCCGGTCCCTCCACAAATCCTACACAAACGCAAAAGCGTAGTGCACCAGAAACGCCCTTTAATGATCTTTATCACGTTAGATCGTTATAGTTCCTAAAATATGATCCGATGATGTTATTATGGTTCAACATTTTTAATGCAACAAGTCACAATCCATTCCTATAGACGGGTATGCGAGTTGAATAGGTTTCCGTCCTTATTGATCCCAACTTGAGATTCCTAGTATGTGATTCTTGAGGTCGCTTCTAATGTGTGCCTTTTAGTTATGTGGTAATAATCTTCATCAAGTTAGATTATTATAGCTCTTGAAATTTGATCCAATGATGTTATTATGGTTCTTGAAACACCAAACGACAACCTCTTGAATATTATCCTCACTCGAAAAAATGGAAAATTAAATTGATTTTGAACACTTAGATTAAAACTTAATTAAATAATATGCTTTCTTTTAATGTCTTTTCGACAGGAAATGTTGTCATAAGGTGATAGCATTTGATGTCATTATAACACGTGGAATATCAACATAAGACGTACAATAACAAAAATTTGTCATTTTCTCAATATAACTCTGTCAAAATTACTGATGGATTTAGTTTTATTCGTCGTTCAATATGTCACAAAATTTTTCGAATGAAAAAAAAATAATCTGTTACCGAAAAAAATTTATTACTAAGGTGGCCAAATATGAAAAAAAATTGACCGGCCATAAATCGATTAGATCTTTTATGGATTTTTGTTAGGTTGGAATGATTAATTTTTCTTAGTTATATTCTCTCATCTAATTAATTGAAGCTTACCTGGTTTATGTCGTATATCTCTTATCATTATGACCACGCTTCTTGATTAAATGCTAATTTAAAAGAATTAAGTGAAAATCTAACCATCTGATCGGATAGTTAAGTGAAACGGATATTTTGACTTGTCTTATCGTATGTTTTAATTCAGTCTAGAAAGATGAAAGCTGAAAAGCTCCTACCAAAAATGAAAAGCCGTTGCCGACCATGACAACATTTAAAGCATTTTCTTAATATATGGGTTAGTCTTTTTAATCTATAATCATATTTAGTAGTAAGAAAGCCTCCGACGATCTCTTCTACAAGACGCATCGGAAGAAAGCCTCCGACGGGACGGAGGACTGGATCACGGCGAAGGCCCGCGACATCAGTGTAAGTAGACTACGATATCATTTGTTTTTTTCTTAGTTTGTTTTATTGCTAAACCCTAAACCCTAACAATTTTTATTCTCATTTCAGGACGAGTACAACAGATTACTCGCACATAGGGGAGAAGAGGCCAACAAGAACCGCGCTTATTGGGATGCGGTTCGGACCGTCGGCCCTCAGAATAAGAAGAAGAGGGAGGTGTACGGGGTTGGATCAGCAGCGCCGCGATTCTTTCCCGAAGTTCTGCATCCAGGTGCTTCCTCTGAGGCCAGCACCTCCGCGCCTTCTACGGCCCTAGAGGATATTTCGCGCCTGGAATCAGAGCATGCGGCGCTGCAGCATGAGGTGGAGACCATCAGGGCGCAGCACGAGGAGAGTGTACAGGCACTGCAGTCGCAGCTGACTCAGACCCAGCAGGAGCTGCAGCAGTCGCTTCAGTAGGCGGTTGAGCATGCGCAGCAGCAGACGATGCAGGTGCAGCAGGCGACGAACCAGCAAATCTCGCAGCTATCGCATCTCAATCATTTCTAGCTCCTCGCAGCCTCAGCCTCCCCCTCCTGATGGTCACTCTTCTCCGCATGATCCCCCTCCATCTTCCTCTGCATAGTATTTCATTTTTTGATTTTTCGCACAGTCTATTTCATTTATTGTATTGACATATTCTTTGTACTTTTATATTTTATATGACATTTATACGGATTCTATTTCGTTTGTGTTGTTTAATTATACGAAATTCAATACGCAAGTACTGTATTTCTGTATAATATTCGTACAAATGATTTAATATACAAAATAAAATATATTATAAAAATTTAATAATAATAAAAACTATTTAATTAATAATATATTGTATTATTAATAAATTAAAAATATTTAATATTTAATATTAAATTAATATTAATTATTAAATTAAAAAATAGCGACGAACCTGCGACGAAACCGAAATGTCACAGACCGAAAATAAAAAAATCAAAAATTTAAAAATAGCAACAAAAAGATGTACCGACGAAATAAAATGTCGCAGAACCGAAATAAAAAAAATAAAAAATTATAAAATAGCGACGATAAAAGATATACCGACGAAACTTTGCGACGAAATAAAATGTCGCAGAACGGAAATAAAAAAATAAAAAATTATAAAATAGCGACGAAAAAATACACCGACGAAAAAACGACGGCAATAACAAGTCGCAGACGTGACAGATTTTCGTCGCAATTGTCCGACGAAACACAGACGAGATTTTTTCCGTCCCAATATAGCGACGCTTCACCGACGAAATTCACTTTGCGACAAGCCGTATTACGACCTACTGTTTTCGTCGCTATTTCGTCGCTATGTACCTGTAGCGACGAAATGGCGACGATTTTTGTCTGTCGCTATATGCCTTTTTTTGTGGTGTTTATATCCCGTCATTGGGCTACTGTCTATCCACCCTCACCCCCTCATAATCATTTTTGCTGCGGCTGCATCTTCACCAACTCTTTTCTTTTTTCCTGATAGTTTGATCAGTTAATGAAAGAGCCCAATGCAAAAAAAATGCAATGCATGTTGGGTCTTTGAAACATTTCAGATCATTTTGATAATAAAAAGTTATAACTGTTTTACCGAGAATGTCTACGGTTCGAGTCCGTATAGCCCTAATCAATAAAAAGTAGAGTATTAGTGGGAGAAAGAGATTAGCAGAAGAGCTAGATAGTATTAGAAGCAGGCAAGGACACTCGTTACACAATTCAACTATAGTTGGAGTCACAGCAATCCTCTCGCTACTTATGTCATGTGCAATCGTCCCGAAACGTCTTTTGAACATGGACTTTATCAAGAGGCCCTGGAAAATCAACTATCTAACTGAGAATCATATACGAGGCTGCGGTTTGCTTGAATTTCTGCCTTGTGCCTCAAGGAAGACAAAAGAACTGGCCTTTGGTATAGCATTCATCTTCCCAGGATCTGGATTTTGAGAGAGCCATCTGATTAACCATTATGCTATTGTAAGTCCATTCTTCATGTTGTGATCTCTTTGCGGATCACCGAACCTTCTTTGTAAATTTGGTTCTTGGAACTGATGTTCTTTCTGGTTGAGGAGAAGGTGGTCTATTCTCGAATCTAGACAAGGTTTCGTTTTCATCAAATATAGGAGAGCTAGATTTCGTTTGGTATATAATGATGGAGATGGTTTCTGGATTTTGATGGGCCAAATATCCGATATTGATATTAGACATGGAGTGGTGTGTACTCATATTAATCCTTAGATCTGCTCTTTATGTGTTTGGTTGGTTTTGCTCAGCCGTTCATCCTTTATTATTCAAATCCTTTTGGGTATTATGACAACAGAAGCAAGGAGAACTTGTTTATGGAATTCTGGAAGGAAAACATTTTGGTTTTTGGGTTATGAGAATTATAATTCAGTCAACCAAGGCTTTTGCCACGGTTTATCTTTTCGGGATGAACAAGTATTGGAATCTTGCACTAGATTCGAAGGTATTTTTTGATATAGAAGAGCAAACGAGAGGATTAGATTTGCTCTTTTTCCTAATAAATTATTTCGTACAATGGTGTAGCTTACCTTGAGGAAGGTTAGTGTATCTGATTCATGTGGTGGTGTTTAAGTCGGAATGAAGGTTATTTCATGACAAGAAACTTTTGGTACAGCGAGTAAATGGAAACAACTTTGACTTTGACTTGTTTAGTTTTGATATTCAACAATATACTGACAATCTCGAAGGCCCTAGCGCCTATCTAGATGATGAGCATAGAAATATACTGCAGTATCGAAGTAGTTTTTCACTGGTGAACAACACTGTCATTCTTTAATTGTAAACTTTCTTTTTTCTCTTACAATTTTAGCTCTACCATGGGTGGAAGCTCCATTGATGAGGATTGGGAGTTTACTTCTGCAAATGGAGTGCGGACACTTGTTCTAGTGGGGCGTACAGGTAACGGTAAAAGTGCAACTGGCAATAGCATCCTTGGGCAAAATGCATTCTAGTCCATGTCTAGCTCCAATGGAGTTGCTAGTATTTGTGAGCTCCATAGGACTGTTATGGATAATGGCTTGATTCTCAATGTCATAGACACTCCTGGTATGACTATCCTCATTCTTCTGATGTTAGTTTCTATGTAGATGTTGACTAGTGTTAGGTCCCTTAGAACACACTAGAAGGGGGGGTTGAATAGTGTGTTCACCAAGTATGGATATTTTGTGGCTATTTTTCGTTTTTGAGTGCAACCAATACTTGGATGTGTTCTTTAGAAAGAATGAAGACTTGAATGAAAGTAAAGAACACAAGTATGTATAGAGGTTCAAGTCAAGAGACTCTACTCCTCTACCTTCTTGATGTTTCACAAGAAGGATTTTGAAATGTGGATTGTTATTTCGTTTGGGGGAAACAACAATCAAAAACAAAATCCAGAAAATACAAAAACTAGGCACCTTGCCTAGACCACAACCAAGAATTCTAACCCTTTGAAGTTTAGCCTCCAAAGATCTTCTTTGCCCTCAAAGAAATCTTGTAGGGAGAATAGTGCACCACACACTATCAACTAACCCTTCAAAGTCTAGAAAACTTAAACAAAGAGCACCCTTGCTCCTTGACCAACAATCTACCCAATCTCTCACAGAATAATCTCACCAAGAAGAAGACTCTTCTTCTTACAATAATCACTCTCAACAATAAAGTAAAGATGTACAAAGATTACAAATATTTTGAGAGCTTGAGCGTGAGAGAACTTGAGAGCTTGCAATGTAGAAAGTTGTTGAAGGAAGTGGAAGAAACCCTATTTTTATCAACTTCAAAGTTTCTTCCCGTTTGAAATCCTCTGCACTGACATTAATGGGTTTTGGCATCATGTGTTGGTGAGTCCTCATCATTGGAGATCTCCCTTTGGCATGTAGCAACATTCTTGGAGAGATTTCAAAGTGAATGCCAAGAAGGGAAGCCTGAAAAACTTTAACAGAGAGGAGCCTGCAAGAAAGACACTAAAAAGAGAGGGTACAAAGAGTCAACTGATGTTAAAAAGTGAAGTTCAAGACCTTTGTAACGTTGGTCACATGAAGCGCCTAAAGTGAAAAAGCACAGGCGTTCGATGTGACATTGAGCGCTTGATGTGAAAATGAACAGTCGTTCGAAGTCACATCAAGCGCCTAATGTGGGCTTCTTAAGTCGTTCGAAGTCACATGAAGCGCTTAATGTGGCACTTCATGCTTGTTCGAACAAACTCTGACTTTTACACAGAGAAAGTACTTAGGAGTACGTGCCCAGCCAGGGGAAAAGTACTTTTGGCATAGTGGACTGCATAAAGCGCCTAAAGAGGCGTTCAAAGTGTTCGCACTTTTCAACAGGTCACATAAAGCGCCTAATTAGGCGTTCAAAGTGTCCAGTTTTTCAAACACACACATGAAGCGCCTAATCTAGGCGTTCGAAGTGTTCGCAGATCCAGACACTTCACATAAAGCGCCTAATCTAGGCGTTCGGAGTGAACTGGACTCCACCAAGGTACATTAAGCGCCTAATGTAGGAGTTCGAAGTATACTGACTTCAAACAACACACATGAAGCGCCTAATGGGTTGTTCAATGTGCCAAATTGTGCAAATCATCAAAACTCAACATATTCTAACAACTAGGAGATTGGAGTAAAAATAATTTTTCTGAGTTGTGTTTAAAACTTTTATTGAAAAATTCAGGCTTGTTTGATTTTTCTGATGAACCATGATATCGTTGGAAAAGAGATTGTGAGATGCATTAACATGGCTAAAGATGGCATCCATGCGGTCCTGGTGGTTTTGTCTGTTAGATCCCGCTTCACAAGAGAAGAAGTAGCTGATGTTATGAGCTTGCAAAAGTTCTTTGGACCCAAGATATCTGATTATATGGTAGTTGTATTTACTGGTGGAGATGATCTTGACGATGATAAGACTTTGGAGGATTATTTAGGTCGGGTTTGTCCTGAGCCTTTGAAGGTATGTATGTGTCGAGTATAACTTTTTTGATAACTTTGTAGTCTTGTGTAAGAATCTAAAGTACGCGGATTACATTGCTTTCACTGTATCATATTATTGATTTCTGCGACTGTTAGAGAATAGTATAATTTAAGGGCGTGAACAATCTTATGTTATAGAGATTTAGAGTATATGCAACTATACGGTTGAATGTAATTCTCATTCATTCACACACAAAAACGGTGGAGTACATTCCCTGTTTATACACTAGTCTATCCTCTATACAAGGTAAGTAATTAATCACAAATCAATCCCTACAATCACTCAATCATCTACAGAATATTTGATACAACTTTCTATGGTAAGTATTTACTCGGAAATATTATACTTTCCTAACATCTTAAGCTTCTTAACTGTTTACGTGTTCCTTTGTCTTGTCATTATATACCTGAGGATTGTTTCCATTTACAACTTTGTCTCAGGAAATACTTGAGAGGTGTGGAAACAGGCGGGTACTTTTTGATAATAAGACGAAGGACGAATACAAGAAAGCAGTGCAACTCGAGCAACTTCTTGTCCTTGTGAATGAAGTTGCTAAAAACAATGGTGGAAAACCATTTACTGATGAAATTTTTTATTGAATTCAAAGGAACAGCATGATATGCAAGAAGCAAAGTTAATCTTCATTATTAGAGTCAAGGTAGAATATATACATACATCCTAACGGTATACAACGGGTAGTTTCCTACAGCAGAGTATCATGATAGAGACTTATCACTCCTACAATGTATGTACAGTATCTCGGCTATTTACTGTCATTTTCTACACTCCCCCTCAAGCTTGGAGTACATATTACAAAAACCAAGCTTGGATACAAGGTCTCGAAACAGTCCCGGAGCAACAGCCTTAGTAAAAATGTCTGCAACCTGTTTACTAGAGGAAATATGCCAAATACATAATGATTTGTTCTCTAACTTTTCTTTAATGAAATGCCTATCAATCTCAACGTGTTTGGTCCTATCATGATGGATAGGATTTTCAGCCATATGAATGGCAGATATATTATCACAAAAGACTTGGAGTGGAGGATCATCTTGTAGTTGATGCAGGTCACGTAACACGCGTTTAATCCAAATCCCCTCGCAAATACCAAGGGCCAGTGCACGAAGTTCAGCCTCAGCGCTGCTTCTAGCCACAACAGCTTGTTTTTTACTTCTCCAAGTTACTAAATTACCCCATACATATGAGCAATAGCCTGAGGTAGAGCGCATATCCTTCTTGGAGCCACCCCAGTCAGCATCTGTGTATACATTAATAGTTCGATCAGCATGCTTTCTGAAGAACAATCCCTGTCCAGGTGCCCCTTTCAAATATCTTAGAATTCGCATAACAGCCTGAAAATGAACATTAGTAGGTGAATGCATAAATTGGCTCACATAGCTAACGGAATAACATATATCTGGACGTGTGTGGGATAAATAAATTAATTTTCCTACTAACTTTTGATATGAATGAATATCTGTCAGGGTAGTTCCAATTTTATTAGTATGCATATGTCCTGATTCTAGCGGGGTTGTGACAGATTTACAGCCTAGCATGCCAGTTTCCTCAAGTAAGTCTAACACATACTTCCTTTGAGATATACACATCCCATGACTATTTCTTCCAACTTCCATGCCTAGAAAGTAGCGTAAAGAACCAAATCTTTAACTTCAAAAATAGTAGACAGGTGGGCCTTAACTTTTGTGATGCTAGTTCTACAGTTACCAGTCAAGACAATGTCATCCACATATACAATAAGAATAGTAGTAGTCTAACCTGAATGAAGGACAAAAAGAGTGTGATCACTCTGTGTTTGCTGAAAACCGTAACATAACAATACCTGTGCGAACTTAGAGAACCAAGCTCTAGGAGATTGCTTTAGGCCATAAATTGCTCTCTTCAACCTGCATACTTTTCCTTGGGTGCTAGGAGTATTATAACCAGGAGGGATAGACATATATACTTGTTCATTTAATTCCCCATTGAGGAATGCATTTTTAATGTCTAATTGTAATAATGGCCAGTCAAGGTTAATAGCAATAGAGAAAATGATCCTTACAGTGTTTAATTTTGCCACAGGTGCAAATGTCTCAATGTAATCTATCCCATATGACTGTGAAAACCCCTTGGCAACTAACCTAGCCTTATATCTATTTAGTGTGCCGTCTGAGTTATACTTAATGGAGAAGACCCATTTACAGCCAACAGTTTTGATATCTTTAGTATGAGGAACTAGATCCCAAGTATGATTCTTTAGAAGTGCTGTCATTTCATCATCAACAGCCTGTTTCCATTTTTTGTTATTCAAGGCTTCTTCAATGTTCCTAGGTAAATAATGAGTGTCAACATTTACAGTGAAGGCTCTGAACTGAGGAGATAGTCTATCATAGGATACAAAATTACTCAGAGGATGCTTAGTAGAACAGAACTCAGTCTTGAAAAGATGATAATCTCTAAACTTGTGCAAAGGAGCTTTAGTACATTCCCTTGAGCCTTTCCTTAGGGCAATGGGTAGTTCTGGACTATCTGATGGAATCTGAGGTAGTCCTGCGTTAGGTGATTCAGCACAAGGGAGCGAAGGTGGAGAAGTAGGAGACGAACATACCTGAGGAGAAGAACATACCTGCCTTGACCTCCTTGTATACACCTTTTGGATCTGTGAGTGTGGATTATTTTGGGTTTGAGATATTCCAGTATCCCCAGTCTCAGATGCTGGGGTCTGAGTTGCATCGCTGTGGAACTCCTGGGACTCCTGCACTGTCTCACTACTCCCAGAGGATGGAACAGAACTAGTATAGAGATCAATAGTGCTCCAAAATTGTGTCTGATCACTGGACTGAAAACTAGATGACTCATTAGGAGAGTAAAATGGATTAATTTCATCAAACTGCACATCAAGTGTTGTATAAATCTTCCTGGTACTAGGACAAAGGCATTTATAACCCTTCTGTGTGCCTGAATAGCCAATAAAAATACACTTGACAGATCTCCTGTCAAGTTTTCCTTTGGTTGGATTCTGGATGTACACGAACACAGTACACCCAAAAACCTTATAAGGTAGCTCTGAAAGAAGCAAGCAGTGCGGGAACACCTTAAGAAGTCTTTGTTTTGGGCTGTCATAGTTAAGAACTCTAGAAGGAGTCCTATTAATTAAATACGTAGCAGTAAGAACGGCCTCTCCCCACAAATATTTTGGCACATTCATAGAAAACATAATAGATCTAGCAACTCCAAGAATATGCCTATGCTTTCTCTCAGCAATACCATTTTGTTGAGGTGTATATACATTTGAGGTTTGGTGATGAATGCCTTTGTCAGCCAAGAATTGCTTTACCTCTACATCCAAATACTCACTCCCATTATCTGACCTGAATGTTTTAATGACAGTATTGAACTGGTTCTGTACTAGGTTCACAAATGTCTTAAAAATCTGAGAAAGCTCAGATTTCTGTTTCATTAAATATGTCCAGGTCACACGTGTATGGTCATCAACAAAAATTACAAACCATCTACTTCCATTTTGATTCAGTACTCTAGATGGACCCCAAATGTCTGAGTGAATTAGATTAAAAGGCTTACTCTCCTGATATACCTTTGCTGGATAGACATTCCTAGTTTGTTTTGCATATAAACAAGTTTCACATTTCAGAGAATCTAATGATATGCCATTAAACAAACCAGGTTTAACCTTCTTGAGGTACAGGAAATTGGGATGACCCAAACGTTTGTGCCAAAGCAAAATCAGAGAAATTCTAGAATTCCAACTACCTATTCTAAGATCAGAATTGTTCATACAAGAATAGGTACTAGAAAATCTCTCAAAACAGCATTTATCAGGTCCTGGTTGCAAAAAAAAAGAGTCCCTCGGACAGCTTAGCACATCCAATCTTCCCCCTCATAACCTTCTCCTTCAAAGCTTTCTCCTGAAAGCAAGAAGAAGAAGGTATGAATATGCATGTAGATGGAGAAAAAATAGCAAGACAGTTATTATCTTGCATAAGTTTCCTTACAGATATGAGATTGCACTCAAGATCAGGAACATATAACACATCCTTTAAAAGAAGACTTTTAGGTAAACAGATATCACCATGACCCATAACATCCAGACTTTGACCGTTTGCAATTTTAACTTGCTTAGGTAAGAATGCATTCATAAAGGGACTTAACCAGTTTCTGTTAGATGTCATATGATGGGTAGCTCCAGAATCTATTATCCAAGCATTAGCCTTACCATGTGTAGCCTTACCATGCATACCAGAAGCCATTGTAGCCTGAGCTTGAATAGGAGCAGAGTCTTGTAGAGCAGCCCTCTGGCTTCCTAAGACGTTCAGGAGAGCATCCAGCTGAGCTTGGGTGAACACAGGAGCTGGAGCTGATGGTTCCTGCGGCTGGGTCTCAGCAAGGGCAGCTTTTGGAGATGGCTTCCACGAATCAGCATCAGTACGCCATGAGCTCCCTGAGTCAGCCTTTCCTGAGGAATAGTGATTTGAGTGATTGTGTGGTTTGTAAAAAGATGGTGGCTTTACTTTGGATCCAGGACGCCTATAGCATTCATCAACCAAATGCCCAATTTTGTGACAGAATTTACAATATTTTTTCTGGTATCCACCAGATCCAGTTTTCTTAGATGCAAAGAACGCTTCTTTTCCTTTTCCAGAGTTGTCAACATGTGACACAAGTGCAGATGACTCCGAGGACTCACCAGAAAGAACATTTTTTCCCATCATTACCTTCAATCGACTCTCTTCTTGTCTAACCTCAGAAAACACAATGTTAACTGCTGGTAATGGTTTTGTTCCTAGAATCCGACTCCTAACACCATCAAGATCTTTGTTAAGGCCGGACAGGAAACCAAATATTCGTTTAGTATTTTTGAGGGCCTTAAACAACTGCATATCAGTGTTGCATGTCCAGGAGTACTCTTCTAACGTATCGATCTGTTGCCAGATCTGAGAGATGCTACTAAAGAACTGACTGACAGACTGGTCACCCTGCTTGAAATCTTTCAATTGCGTTTCAAGCTCATAAAGTTCTGAGATATTGTCACGTTTGGAATACATTTCCTTCGTGGCTTTCCATATCTCAGCCGCTGTTTGATACAGCATGAAGGTATTTCCTATCTCTGGTGTCATTGAACCGAGAATCCATGACATTATCATGGAATTCTTAGCTTCCCATACCAAATACTTGTCACTAGACTCTGAAGGAATAGTCATTTTTTCAGATAAATACTCCTTCTTACCGCGGCCTACGATAAACAACTCAACTGCTCTACTCCATGGAAGATAGTTACTTCCATTTAGTTTTTGACATATAATCGAAACTGGAGGTGCATCAAGAGTGGATGCAGCTCGAGGTTCAGATGTCTTTGGTGCAGATGAGGTGATATCGCTACCAGAATCTGCCATGCAGACAACCTTACAGTGAGAGAAAAAAAAACTTGAAAGGTGTAGATGAGAAAAATGTTGAAGACAAAATGAAAGAACGGTGAGGAAGAAGGGTAGCGTCTGGAGCTTTTTAGAGAAAAGGAATACAGAGGGAAGGACGATGTGATGGGGATTGAAAGGGAGATGACAAATGCAATAAATGCACCGTATATTAATGTAAGAAACACAATCTCAAACGCAATCTCAAAGCTGGGATTTTGTACCAGCTGGCATCGATTTTCTAGACTGGAGTTTTCAGCAACCCACGTGGTCCACTTTGTTCAATAAAAAACTCCGTTATGCAAGATCCCAAAAAATTTAACGTCGTTATTAACGCCGTTTGAACCTTTCTCCTTTAATTTTGACACCGTTAAGATTGCTTTGTTTTGGGTATTTGTATACCCACGTAAACTCCACTTTGACAGTTGAATATTCAACCAGAGGTACAAGTTTTTCTGCAACTTGAACTTCCGCAAGCCACCAGTGGAGCCGTGGAAGAAATATGAACCCAGGTATAAGGAGTTTATGAACTCAGATATAAGGAGTCTTTTGCTCCTTTTGATATCAGCAATTGAAGGTTTTTTATCCTTTTCCTTCGTCTTCAAGTTTTTCTTTTCCGAAGAAATTTGCAGCACGATTGTTCCCCTGTTTTAGAGGCAGTAGTCAATCCCCTTTTTGCCTAAAGCTCTGATACCATATTGAATTCAAAGGAACAGCATGATATGCAAGAAGCAAAGTTAATCTTCATTATTAGAGTCAAGGTAGAATATATACATACATCCTAACAGTATACAACGGCTAGTTTCCTACAGCAGAGTATCATGATAGAGACTTATCACTCCTACAATGTATGTACAGTATCTCGGCTATTTACTGTCATTTTCTACATTTTTGTTGAATTGAAGGTTTGTTTTTCTTCTTAATGATCAATTTGTTGTCCCTTCTCTTAGAATAGAATGCATTTGGTGAAGGCAGAAAAGTAGCATTACTAGCTTTTCTAATTCACAGAAAGGAGCAAGGAAACTGCATGATCAAACTGTGGAAGTCAATTCCTTGGAAGGTCATTCCAAACAGGAGATACTTGAGTTGGAGGACGAGCACAGATGAACCGAATTATTAAGATGGTACTCACCGATCTTTTTACGATTAAAAATTTTTGCTTGTGGGGTGGTTGGATTTTGATGCAACGGCTTTGGATGATGATTGAATTTTGCAGCAAAAAGTGTGAAGCAAGTGCTATGGGAAAGATCTGGCATATATGGATGCATATTGAGAAAGATACCTGACCTTTGTATTAATATTGTGTACCCAGGTGGAGACAAAGCTGAAGGAGACTACATTGAGGCTGGAAAAACAATTGGAAGAAGAGCAAGCTGCTCGATTGAGAGCAGAAGCAAGTGCTGAAGCAGCTCAGATGAAATCAAACGATGAAATCTGTAAGCTGAGAGAGGATTTAGAGAGAGCCCAAAGGGAGACAGAGGAGCTCCGAAAGCGCGCTGAAAGTGGCAAATGTGCAATTTTATGAGGCTGAGGCATAGCTCATACCCGTTTACCTCATGAGGAAGGGAAAGAGTTTTCTTATGGGGATTATGATAGCCAATGAAGATAAATGCTGTATGTATGGATCTTCTTGAAAAAGCGACCCAAAGCTTCAAAGATATGATCAAAACCTTTATTTTTCATTCTCCGTCAGAACCTTCAGTACCGGCGTCCCATATGCCTACTCCGGTGCTCCACAGAAAGCCCATGGAGTATGGTCTCTTTCCTGAAAAAAAGACAGTTTACCAAAATCTCGCGGAATTTTAGTAAATTCTTTTGTCTCGCTTGAATCTTAAGTCGCGGAAGTTCCCTCCAAATTATTTTTTTCATTGTATGGAAATTTGTACTAGATAGAAATTGAAAGAAGTTCTTTTATTCAACTGTGTTTCAGAGGATTTTTCCTCATTACATCTTTACTGTACTACAACACTTTTATATACAAAGGAGAGAGAAGAAAACTTCTATCAGAACATTTCTAACGGCTATATACATCTAACGGTTATATTACCAAATACATATTAAAAATATACTTCTATTTTCTACACTCCCCCTCAAGCTTGGTATAAACATTGGTGCAGCCAAGCTTGGATAATAATCTGTGAAACTGTCCTGGGGACACTGACTTAGTAAGTATATCAGCAACTTGTATAGAGGACGGAACGTAATGAACAATCAGTGACTTGTCCTCCACTTTCTCTCGAATAAAATGTCTATCGATTTCAACGTGCTTTGTTTTGTCTGATGAATTGGATTTTCAGTCATGTGAATGGCAGAAACGTTATCACAGAACACCTTGATTTGTAATCCAGACACATTTTGATGTAGATCCATAAGTACCCTTTTTATCCACAAACCTTCACAAACACCAAGAGCTAAAGCACGTAATTCGGCTTCAGCACTACTGCGGGCAACAACGGACTGTTTTTACTCCTCCATGTTACTAAATTTCCCCAAAGAAAGGTGCAGTAACCTGTAGTTGATCTCATATCACATTTAGAGCCTCCCCAATCGGCATCAGTATACACAAGAATGTCTCTGCAATCATGCTTGCCAAAGAATAAGCCTTGACCCGGAGAACCCTTAAGATAACGTAAAATTCACATGACAGCTTGTAAGTGTAAACTTGTAGGTGAGTGCATAAACTGACTAACATAACTCACGGCATAACAAATATCGGGTCTAGTGTGTGATAAATAAATTAATTTGCCAACTAGCTTTTGATATGAATGAATATCAGTAAGTGCAGTACCCGTTTGTCCTTCAGTCAAACATACTGATTCAGTGGGCGTGGAAACTGGTTTACACGCCAACATACCAGTTTCTTGCAAGAGGTCTAATACATATTTTCTCTGAGAGATAATCATACCTTTTGTACTCCTTCCGACCTCCATACCCAGAAAATAGCGCAAGGAACCCAAATCTTTTACCTCAAATTTAGTGGCAAGATACCTTTTTACATTAGAAATGCTGGTACAACAGTTCCCAGTTAGGATTATATCATCCACGTACACTATTAAAATTGTAACAACTGCACCTGAAGCATAAACAAAGAGAGTGTGATCACTTTGAGCTTGTTTGAAACCGTACACAAGGAGAACATCAGTAAACTTGCTAAACCAAGCTCTAGGGGACTGTTTAAGTCCATAGATAGCTTTGTTTAGCTTGCATACCTTCCCACGGGTTGCTGCAGAATCAAAGCCGGGTGGAATTTTCATAAAGACCTCCTCTTTAAGTTCACCATTAAGAAATGCGTTTTTTATATCAAGTTGTGCAAGAGTCCAGTCACAGTTTACTGCTAATGAGAAAATGATTCGAATTGTATTAAGCTTTGCCACCGGGGCAAAGGTCTCCATATAGTCAATACCATAAGATTGTGTGAAACCTTTTGCTACTAACCTAGATTTATACCTATTTATGGAACCATCTGAGTTGTATTTTACAGAAAATACCCATTTACAGCCTACTGGAGATATATCCTTAGGTGGTGAAACTAATTCCCAGGTATTATTCTTAAGAAGGGCTGACATCTCAGCATTCACAGCATCCCTCCATTTCCCTTGGCTTAATGCTTCTGTAATAGACTCTGGTAACTGTTGTGAATCTAGATTAACTGTAAAGGACCTGAATTCAGCATTCAACTTATCATATAACAGAACTTTGTTTAGTGGGTAGGTACAGTAATAACTCTTGTCTCCTAAAAATTTATGGTATTTTAGATATTCACGAGTCCCTTTCCTAATGGAAATAGGCAAATCAAACTCTTGATCATTTTAAGGAGTAGATTCAGAATCCCTAACACTAGTCTGTTCATCAGAAGTGAAGTTTTCAGAGGAAGAAATTACCTGTGATGGTGGTTTCCTTCTAGTATACATTTGTAAAGTGGGTACCTTCTTACTCAGTTGTTGTCCATCCTGGCTCACTGGTGGAACACGTTCAGACTGATTTAGATACTCTGATTGTTCTTCAGAGTGGCTGTCAGTTGGACCAAGAGGTGCAGTATTTCCAACTGTTGAAATGTCAATAATGCTCCAGAAATCACGAGGTTCATTATTCAAACTGTTTGTCACAACCTCAGTGGAGTAGTAAGGTAATTTTTCATCAAATAAAACATCCATTGTAGTATAAAACTTACGAGTAAGAGGGCAAAAACACTTATATCCCTTCTGGGAGCCAGAATATCCTAAAAACATACATTTCACAGACCTCCTATCTAATTTAGTCCTTTGTTGGGACTGTAGGTAAACATAGACTACACACCCGAAAGTTTTTAAAGGCAGTTCTGACATAAGCAAGCAATGAGGGAATACGTCTAGTAATTTATCTTTTGGACTTACAAAACCCAAAACTCTTGAAGGCATTCTATTAATCAAGTAAGTAGCTATGAGGACAGCCTCTCCCCACAGGTACTTAGGAACATTCATAGTGAACATTAAGGACCTGGCCACTCCCAATATATGCCTATGTTTCCTTTCCGCAATACCATTCTGCTGTGGGGTATACACATTTGATGTTTGGTGATGAATGCCCTTCTGTAATAGAAATAACTCGACCTCCTTATCTAGAAATTCACTCCCGTTGTCAGACCTAAATGTTTTTACAGTGGAGTTGAACTGGTTCTGAACCAAACAAATGAAAGTCTTAAACACATGAGATAGTTCAGATTTATGTTTCATTAAATAAATCCATGTTACTCTAGTATGATCGTCAATAGAAACAACAAACCACCTACAACCGTTTACATTCAAGACCCTTGAAGGCCCCCAAATGTCTGAATGTATAAGGTTGAATGGCTTACTTTCCCTGTACACCCTTGCTGGATATTGAGCTCTAGTTTGCTTCCCATACAAACAAGTTTCACAAGACAAAGAATCAAGAGCAATATTGTTGAACAAACCTGGCCTGATTTTTTTCATATATAAAAAGTTGGGATGGCCCATCCGTCTATGCCATAACAAAATGAGTGCTATTCTAGAAACATGATTATCTATTCTAGGAACAGTTCCCCTGTTCATGTAAGAATATATATTAGAATAGCCTCCAAAATATGCTGAATGATCAGAATTCAAGAAATACAGCCCATTGTGATGATTAGCACTGCCAATCATCCCCTTGATTGCCTTCTCTTTCATTGAAGTCTCCTGGATAACAGGAGAAGACATAGGAATGAAGTAACATTTAGAGGATATAAAAACAATCCAGCAGCTATTGTCACTCATGATTTTATTTACAGAAATTAAGTTGCAGTCAATATCAGGAACATATAACACATGTTTAAGAGTTAATGTATCAGTTAGTTGAACATTACCATATCCCTGAATACTTAAGCTATCCCCATTTGCAATCTTTACCTTTTTTGGACTATGCAGTGATTCAAAATCTTTTAGTCCTGATTTGTCAAAGGTCATATGATTAGTGGCCTCTGAATCAATAATCCACAAAGGTGATTTACCTTTCATACCTATGCTGGCCATAGTAGCTCTCACTTGTTCTGGTTGAGCTTGAGAACGTTGGCTATCCAGAACCCTGAGCAAAGCATCAAGATGTGCTTGAGTAAACACGGTTTCAGTAGAACCTGCATCGGCCACAGTGGCCCTTGATGATTTCCAAGAGTTAGCATCAGACTTCCAACTAGCATCAGACTTCCAAGAGTTACTATTATCGGACCTTCCCATAGAGTTTTGCCTAAAATTGTTTTTTCTGAAAAACGGAGGTGGCTTAACTTTTGATCCGGGCCTCCTGTAGCACACCTCGATCACATGCCCTTCTCTGTGACAAAACTTACAATATTTTTTAGTAAAGTTTTGCCCTTCATCAGATCCAGGCTTCCTAGAGACCAATGATATCTCCTTTGTCTTACTTTCATCTGCTGAAATGAGTGCAGATGACTCAGACATTACTCCTCCACCTCCAGTTGTTCCCATCATGACCTTGAGATGACTTTCTTCTTGTCTCACTTCAGAAAAAGCTGCATTCATGCCAGGTAGCAGTTTAGTACCAAAAATTCTTCCCCTAACTCCATCCAAGTCCTTATGAAGACCGGATAAGAAGGCAAACAGCCTCTTTGTTTCCTTAATCTTTTGGTGCAACTGATCATCTGCAGTACACTTCCATTGATATGTTTCCAAACAGTCGATCTGCTGCCAGATCTGGGACATTGAGCTGAAAAACTGACTAACTGTTTGGTCTCCTTGCTTCATATCCTTAAGTTGACTCTCAAGTTCATACAGTTCCGAGATGTTATCAGTTTTGGAGTACATTTCTCTAGTTGCATGCCAAATCGAAGCAGCAGTTGGGTGCAACATGAAAGTATTGCTGATTTCTGGCGTCATAGAGCCAAGTAACCATGACATGATCATGGAATTTTCTGCTTCCCAGGTTAAATATTTTTCATCAGATTCTCCAGGTATAACCATTTTATCAGATATATATTCTTTCTTACCTCTACCAGTGATGAATAGCTCAACAGCCCGACTCCAAGGTAAGTAGTTATTACCATTCAGTCTTTGGTTAGTAATGGTAACCGGGGAAGAATCCATAATAGTCCCAGTTGACCCAGACGATTTAACCCCTGTTACAGAAGAAGTAGCTTTGGATCCTTGTTCTGCCATCAGAGAGAAGGATGGAAGAAGTAGCTGGAAGAAACAAGTTTCAGATCTGGGTTTGAAATAAAATTTCTGATGATTGATAATGGAAAGGAGATGGAGATGGATACCAACACATTCAGATAGTAGAAGAAAAGCGGTAAAGAAGTAAAGAAGTAAAGAGGGTATCGTGTACGAAATGTAATAAATGATGTGTCCTTCAGATTTTATGGGAAACAGGGATTCCGAAAATTTAAGTTAAAATTGATCAAATTTAGGCAGATCCGACGGTGTAGATACAAATCAGATTAAATTGAGGCAGATCAGACGGTGTAAAACAAACCCTTTTTTTGTTTTCCGTACACGTGGATTGTCACGTGATGTCCAGTACCAGCTGTCCCTCTTTTGGTATAACCAGAGTTTAGTAAAGTAACTCAGGTCAGGTTAGCTATTGATTTGACAGCTGTACTTTGGGTGTAACCAGAGTTTGTGTAACCGGAGTTTAAAAAAAATATGAACCCATGTTAGGTTATCGTCAGTACCCCGCCTCTTTTTCACGCACCTTTTATTTCAGTCAATTTCTCTTCTTCTACCTTCTTTCACAGTCGTCTTCTTCATCTTTCTTTGAATGCTTGACTATGAGAGCTTTGAGTCTGCTTTGGTGATAAGAGTAAAATAATTCAACAACTCTTTCTCAGGAGTTGTTCTTCTTTGTTTGAAAAACTCTCTGATACCATATGGAAATTTGTACTAGATAGAAATTGAAAGAAGTTCTTTTATTCAACTGTGTTTCAGAGGATTTTTCCTCATTACATCTTTACTGTACTACAACACTTTTATATACAAAGGAGAGAGAAGAAAACTTCTATCAGAACATTTCTAACGGCTATATACATCTAACGGTTATATTACCAAATACATATTAAAAGTATACTTCTATTTTCTACACATTGCCACTTTGTCATCTAGTTCACTTACTTTGATTCATGTTGATTTTCTTAGGCTAAACTGTTCTTACTGTCTTAAACCTACGTATGTTTATTTTGATTTAGTCTCAACTTGCTCGTTCATTCGGTGACCAGGACCACACTTCTGTTATCCCTTTACTGTAGGGTCCCGTGGTTCCTTCCTAGTCCTTTTCTTTTAGTGCTTCGATCCGAAGCGATAGCTTCTAGTTAGTTCAGTGGATAAGATGGATGTGCTCCAACTCACTCAAAAATGGGACGGTAGTAGTCCGCTGATGAGCTGGTTTTGATCTTGGACATTGCTTAGGACCATTGATTGCTTCCTCTCATGAGCGCAAGCTTTATTAGGGAGATTTTGATGAATGTCTCGGGTGGTTCAACAACAAAAACATTACCTTATTGTGTTAGAATCTTCCCCGTATGGCGGGATATGGCTGGTCAATCGACCTATCCAAAGCGTGGTCGCTGGTATCCATTTTCACCATTACAAATAATTTGATTTTGACCATTACAAGTAATTTTTAGACTTTTTAATAGTTGAGAGAGTGAAATATAACTAAAAATAGTGGGTGGGTTAAAGGTTCCTTGAGAAAAGTTGAATGGTCATGTAATTCTTTGCCCTGAAAGGAAACCATTCCTGACCTTTTGTTGTTTTAGTTTTCTTTCCATAATATTATAAATTATTTTGTTTTATCTTACATAATAAATAAGATATAGAATTTTCATACAAAGTTACAGACTGCGAATGTCGCGGGGGCGGAATATCATATTTTCCTTCGTTACTATGCTTCTTTTTTCCTTCTTGTTTTCATGGTTGTTGTACTACTGTAATCTAAATTTCAGTCCAACATTTTTCTTTCTTTCTTTGTCTTTAATTTTTTAATTATTCGTTCAAATTTTCACATTCGAAAATGATGATGAGACTCCATAAAATTTCTCAATAATATTTACAGAAGATGGACAAATATTTTTAAAACATAAAAATTTGGACAATATTTTTCGAGTCAGAGAATCACAATATAATTGATATAAAAATATGAACACGTTTTCATAAATCTTAGTCTCCTCCTTTAATGCAAATATGTTATGTAAGAACTCAAAAGATCTCACATTAAAACGACTAGAAGATAATATCATGATATGCAAGTATGATTTAAATGGTAATGTCAAAAATGATTGATTTTTTTGAGTCAGCAAAGACAGGAAGTCTGATTCATTTGACATCCGACGATGTTGGTCTATAGTAACATCGTCATGACCAAATAAACACGTAATTTAAAAATATCATGCAAGACTATTTTGTCAAACTCTTTTGTGATGATGTGTTAAGATATGGTGATGATTTAATCTTGTTTGACCATTTATTTGTTTTTATTTAAGCGAAGAAGTAATTATTATTGATTTTTTTAGGACAATGGGCCAATGTCAGGCTTGCGCCATTTCAACTCTGGATACTGGACCCAATATCTTCCCTTTTCTGGTCTTGGCCCATGCGCCATTCCATGCCACGACTATATAGAGAAGCGGAAGAACCCTAAAAACCTTCCAATTGGAGACGGAAAAGCGAACGAGGATTTTACCCTGGTGATTTAAGGGAGAAATAACAAGGATTTTACTCTCTGAGAAGAAAAAAGGCTGTGGTTGTAGGTTCTCTACGCCTTTTTTTTAAAGTAGTTTTACATTTTGTGGTTTGGATTTTCTCATTTCACATAATTTGAGTTCTCTTTATCGCTTGGTTTTGCAGTGGTAGGCGGGGAAATTTCTGCCTCTGTTAAGCCATGGCTCTGGTAATTTCTTCTTTTGTTGTTCGTGAGCTCATTTTTAATTTTCTCTGTTAATTTCTTTCTTTCAATGCTTAACGCAATCCGATTTGGTTCTTCCTGGCAATTTCATATGTCGAATTTTTGTACTGGTAAAATATTGGATCGATCAAGCTACATCGCGTGTTAGTTATTCTTTTTGTTTCATGAAAAAGATGGCGCTATTAATAGATTGATTGACATTAGGTTCTGGAGTAAAGTTGTTTCTTCCAGCTGCAACTTCAGTATAAGGGTTCAAATGAAGCTTACTAACTGTATAATTTTTATTCTCTCTATGCTGACCTTGCCCACTAGCAAGAATAACCCACCAAATTTGCCTGCAACTCTTCAGTCTGACCTCTTAGGTTAACGAGGTGAATCACTCGTTAAATTACCATATCATGCAAAAGGTTGATATTTTTATGAAAAAAATAATTTATACACTTAAAGACACCCCTTCTCCTGTGAGCTTTTCTTACGTGCATAGGAGTAGCAGAGAGTAGCACAGTAGTAGAAAGTAATAATTTTTATTCATCTGTTCTCTGTACTGCAGATTTTGCATGCTGGGAGCACAAACAAGAATGCCTTCAAGATACTTATTGCTGCGGACTACAGTGGCGTGCAAGTAGAGCTGGCCAAGAATTTTGAGATGGGAGTATCAAATAAGACCCCTGAGTTCCTCAGAATGAACCCTATTGGAAAGGTATCTAAATTGTTTGGCTTGTGTCTGTTTTGGCATTTGGATCTTCTTAATCTTGTCTTTTTTTAGGTCCCTGTCCTTGAAACGCCAGAAGGTCCCATATTTGAGAGTAATGCAATTGCAAGATATGGTGAGATATAACCCTTTAGGATTTTTGGCAGTTTCAGCTTTTAGGTTTTTATTTATATTTATGCAAAGTGTTCCACTTCTTGCAGTGTGCAAGTTGAAAGCTGATAATCCGCTTACTGGCTTGTCTACAATTGAATATGTAAGGGGTTCTTTGTTTGAATCAGTTCTTTCTATGTGGTTGCACTTGCACGTGCATTGTTATTTTGCTTACCATTTTGAATCTGAATTGGATATATTGTGTTATGCTTAATTTGTTTTGCTTAGGCCCGCATTGAGCAATGGATTGATTTTTCTACCACTGAAATTGATGTTAATTTAGCTCGGTGGTTGTACCCTCGACTTGGTTATGGTGTTTTTCTCCCTCCAGTAAGCCTGTAACCTTCTTCTTTTTTTTCAATTTTACTTTTTTCGTGTATAGTTGTGTGCTTCTGCTTGAAGATTCTGTTAGTATTTATTGTGTTAAATTCTTATACTTGTGAAGGCTGAAGAGGCTGGAATTGCTGCCTTTAAGAGAGCTCTTGGAGCTTTAAACAGCCATCTGGCTTCTAATACATACTTGGTCGGACATTCTGTCACGTTGGCCGACATTGTATTAACTTGCAACCTGTTTATGGGCTTTTCAAGAATAATGACCAAAAGCTTTACATCAGAGTTTCCTCACGTTGAGAGATACTTCTGGACATTGGTTAATCAACCGAAGTTCAAGAAGGTATTGGGAGATGTGAAACAGGCAGAATCTGTCCCAGCTGTAGCATCTAAAAAGCCTGGGCCAGCAAAGGAACCTACTAAACCAAAGGCAAAGGAAGAACCCAAAAAAGAAGCCAAAAAGGAAGAAGAACCTAAGGAGGATGACTTGGAAGAAGCACCAAAGCCGAAAGCAAAGAACCCTCTTGATCTTTTGCCTCCCAGTAAGATGATTTTAGATGAGTGGAAGAGGCTGTACTCCAACACCAAGACTAACTTCCGCGAGGTTGCCATCAAGGGTAAGTATCTATTTTCTCCCTCAATTTTTTGAAAGGATGGTATGTTTATTTCTTTAGAGTGACTTAACAATTTTGAATGCGCCATCAGTTTTTATGCTTTGGCATTTCTTTGAAAATTTTATGTAATTGGTTTAGGTGGGTGGTCACTTGACTTTGTGTCAAACACTCCGGTGGTTGAGTCTTTGCTTAATATTGAACAAGATTCTCAGGAAGTTATCTCGAAACAAGACTTATGCGTGTGATTGAAAATTGTGTGCGTTTGAAGGCTTCTTGTGGCATGAATTATTTGCTTGCTTCTGTCAATCTTGGCTCCCTTCATACAAATTTATCAGGAACACACTTCCTTCTTTATGTTTTGTAAAACATTGCTAAATTTGTATGCGTGTCTATTTACTATTATTAACTCTAGAAGCTGTAATGTCTTCATAAATGTAGTGTGTCAACATCGGATCGAGATCCTCTAACCCCCCTCCCTCTCACCCCCTTGGGACCGCCCGCCACGTGGCACACAAGGGGGTGGTGAGGCTGGGTGCAGGTGACCCTCACCCAGCCTCACCACCCCCCGTGTGACACTTGTCAAGGGGTCATTTAATACCCCCCTTAAAGGGGGGTCAGGAGATCTTAATCCGTCAACATCTATTACCAGACATAAGTTAAACATGCTAGTGACTTTTGGCCAAAAATTTTAGTCATCCTGTAATAGTCATATGTATACATAATAAATATGACTTGCGGCCCCTCAAAAAGTTGTTTGAAATAGTTCTTGCTTACCTCTTTAAATATTATGTAATTAGTGAATGAAAATGGTGTTTGCATGTGTGTGTTTCTGTTATTTGCGTCATTGTTAAAAGGATATTATTGGTAAGATCGTTTGGGTTCTTATTTCTAGTATGAAGACATTGAACATTACCTTTATTTGTAGCAATTCCTCATTTAGTGGTTGGGAACATGTCATCTCAATTGATGCTTATGCATAAACATTATGGAAGCAAGAATTTAAAAATTTTGAAACTATACAACTTAAGCTTTTTACTTGATTTTCATTTTGTACAAATAAGTTTGAGAGTAAACAAGTAATAGTTAAGTGATATGGTTTGAGTTGTTGATTTTACTTGCCAAAAAAAAAAGATATGGTTTGAGTTTTGCTTTACATTTTGTGCTTCGGATCTAGGTAGCTATCTCTCTGATCCAATTGGTAAAGGTGACTTTAACAGCAATTGATAGCATTTTATAAGATAAAGGATAATTCCACTTTTAAGGCTTCTTTTGCTTGTGTTTTGTAGGATTCTGGGACATGTATGATCCAGAGGGATACTCTCTGTGGTTCTGCGATTACAAGTACAATGATGAAAACACAGTCTCGTTTGTAACTTTGAACAAAGTTGGTGGTTTTCTGCAAAGATTGGACCTGGCACGCAAATATGCATTTGGGAAGATGTTGATCATTGGGTCAGAACCCCCATTCAAGGTCAAGGGTTTGTGGCTTTTCCGAGGGAAGGAGATACCAAAATTTGTGATGGAGGAGGTTTATGACATGGAGCTGTATGAGTGGAAGGAAGTGGATATCAGTGATGAAGCTCAGAAGGAGCGTGTCAACCAGATGATTGAAGACGCGGAGCCTTTTGAGGGTGAGGCCCTTTTGGACGCGAAATGCTTCAAATGAGAGCGTGAATTTGTGTTTCTTGGAAGGTTGTTACAGCCAGATGATAGTTTTCTCTTTTGTTGTTTTGGAACACACCTGTCGCATTATGGCAGATAATTGGGTCTCTTTAGTGTGTCATATTTGAGATTTTCGGCCGTGACTTGATGCCAAATTTTGAGATTTAACCACTTAAATACTCTGCCACTGGCTGTTTGGTTTCCTTACCGGAATGAAGGGACTTGAACAGTATGTGGTGTTCATGTAATGCTCCAACAGAAAGTTGCCGGTGGCATCTCAATATGAAAGCTTCGTTTTTTGGAAAGCATTGTGAAATTATAGCGTGGAAATTATAGTGTGGAAATGACAATGTTGGAATAATAATTTCCAATGTTGGAATAATAAGTAAAAGAGAGTTTACTTTTACAGCCTTTTTTTATATTTAGTGGTTTACATCATTTACCTTACTAGTTACTACTTTCATGTTACAATATCATTATGAAAAACATTATTTTAGAAGATTGGTTGTCTTCTTTTCCACAGATGGAGGCATTCTGATGTTGGTAAACGAGCCGAACGAGCCGAGCATTGCGTTGTTCAAGCTTTGTTCATTTAACCTAGCGAACGAGCCGAGCTTGTTCGTTTATTTAAACGAACATATTTACTTGTTCAAGCTTGATTCATTTAACTCACGAACAACATTAACGAGCCGAACACCTTAAACGAATGGTACCACTTATCGAGCTCGAACAGAAAAAGGTGTTCAAGCTCTGTTCATTAACCTTTTATCCGAGCCGAGCTCGAGCTCGAACAAACGAGCCGAACAACCGAACGGCTTGGTTCATTTACAGCCCATGTTGCTTTGTCCGGTGCGAATTGCTGGTCTTTTGTATGAGGTTGTGTGTGTGTAGGTTTGCTTTGGTGTGTATGTGTGTTATACTAAATGTAATAACAGTATATCATCACATGAACATGATGTTTTAAGTGTAAAATCAGAAGGAACACAAAAGAGCCAATATATGGTACGGACAATGGAGAAAAGCCGCATAATGTGAACGGACACCCTTATTGGTGGGGGATGCTTGCTAAGGAAAGTGTCAAAATGAGAGTGATCTCTAAGGAAAATATGAAAAGTCTCATAGGGTAGGAGTCGTCCATTTATTAGAGATGCATGCAGATGACTGTGTGTGATTGAGTTACTGGTTGCTGGTATCATACTGATTTGTATGTATGGATGACTATTTGTTGAACAACCACTGGTGTTTTGTTAAGAGAGATTTTAAATTCTCATAAAATGAGGCATAGAAATTGTTGATTAACCAATCAAATACACAAGATAAAAATAGATGATTGCCTCTTATTCAATCACTAGGCTACCATATGGTTCGTTCATGATTCGGATCTTATCATGTCATGTTTCAAGCAGTGTTCAAGTCGTATTGTAAAAAAAAAAAAGGAAAAATAAAAAAACTTGAATCTGAATTATGCTTAAATAAAACTAAGACGAGATTTATTTTTCAACGGAGGGAGTACTAATCTGTCGCACATCTAGTTTTTTACTATATGCTTGAAGACTTGACTTAATATATCCTAGCAAGTGTTACAGTGGTATTGTATCAAACCATTAAATCAGTGATGCCTGAAAACCCATGGTAGAAGTTTGAGATTCTGAAGATGGTATCTTCTTTTGCCAATTTGGCATGCAGTAGTGCCGAGGTGTTCATTGTGCTGGCTAAATATAAATGTTTCAGTTGTTCTGTGGCTGCTAATTTGTTCAATTATAGGCACACATAAGTTCAGAACCCCAAGATGTTGCCTAAGGGTTTGTGAACAGTTAATGAAAGGTTATAAAAGCAGGAGCCCAGACTCACAAGTATCGCCACAGCCTATGCCTATTTTAGAAAAGATGAACAACAACAACATTATTCCATTGCCTTAGAGACTCCCGCCTATGGCGGAATATGGGAGGGTCGGATGTACGAAACCATACCCATGTGTTATAAACACACAGAGGTCGTTTCCCGATGACCCATAATGAAAATTGCGCCAAGATGTGTCGATTAAATGCTACTTCACAATACAAGAAACGCATCCAATTTAGTGAGCTATTTTACTCATATTCCAAAGTTAAAAAAAGTGTGTCCTTGAATCCATTGGGAATGGAAAAATTTTAGGAAAGAGGAACAAAACAAGCAAAAGTTGGTTTTCATTTCAAACAGAATCGCGGGTTTCTGATCTGATTCTACAGAACCTGTGTGATATAACTTCTGGATTCATCAGGAACCAAAATATCAAAATCACTAACATCCCATTCAGCTGTCATCCCTGTGCTGCTTACATAAATCTCTGTACCAACATTAATTGAAGACCATATCCTCCTAGCTGGTTTTGTTCCAGGATCCTGAGTAAACCAAAGCAAGGGACTTAACATCTTGTAGTGAAGAAAATCATAGAATATAGTCAAAATGATAGTTAAACTAGAAGAGACTAGGAACTAGTTCCCTGTTGGGCTGCAAGTCAAAGATTTCTATGTAGAATTCAACTTACTTGGCTTGGAAGTATTATAAGAAGCTACCCGTTTATCCGTAACTGTAAGACTTAGTTTTACGATAAAGCATACAACCATATACAAAGGGGTAATAATCATGTAACGGCTTTTGTAATGCCTCTGATCTGCCCTGATCTTGGGCTTGGCAACAATACTATCCGCCTGGCATTACATAATCATATGAAAGAATAGAAGAAATCTTCACGTGTTTATCACAAAAGAAACTTTTGCAACCGCCAACCATCAACGATGCAAACAGGACCGACAAAGAATAGAAAGTTTACCTGGTAAAAATATAACCGACTAGACAATGAACCAACATCAAGCTCCCATGTCCTAGGATCCCCAATCCACCCATCTCCTTTATTTTTCGGATACCCATGGACAGCCCACTCGGGATGTGGTAAAATTTGAACCAACTCTTGTGCTTGTGGATTGCTGTAGGGATCACAGATATCATAGGGCATCTCTAGATACTTAGCATTTCCTGGAGCACAATACAGATGATAAGCTGAGTATGGAAACCGAGATGTATCGTGTCTATAAATCATCTCCCCTGTTGGACTAATGTGGTAAGGTGGGCATGAAGCAAGATTATCGGGACGGCACCAGCTTGTAGTTGCAGGGTTGATAATCATTTCACTGTATCTAGTGACATCTGTCAAAACATCTCCATCGCAGGGATCCCCATTGTTTTTCCAACAACTTCCTATATCAAGAAGATAAAACTGGCTATTCGGCCCTCCTCCTTGTGTAACTTCAAGCTTCAATTTCACCTTAAAGTTGGGAGACTCTAGTGGCTGCATAAAACAAACAAGAAAAAAAAAAGTCACTTAAGTGTATAACCTAATGCATCACTTCTTTAATAAACCCAAGTGTGCTTTCTACACTAGATTGAGTCCGAGAGCGTTATTCCTTTAACAGAAAGCCGAATTGGACTTCCTACCTACATTTGACTATGGAGTTATCTTACAGACTACTTATTTACAAGTATGAACTCCCCTTAGGCCTTAACTAGTTTCAAGCTCTGGCAAAAGAAGTGGCTGTTACTATCTTGTATAAAAGCTTAAGCTTGTAGAGAGACGAGTAATTTATACATTTATAGACTTAACCGTGGGTTTTTTGCGTTATATGAAGAATGTTACTGGAGATATCAGAAGAATGAACAGAAAGGCAACCTGTCTAACGATGCCTCGGCCATCATAGTGATAACCTCCATTGAATCCTTTTGTTGCGTCTGCCCTGAGGTATAACATAAGCCAAGGATATTTGGCAGATGTTGTTAACTTATTCGATATGATCCAACTTCCTGTGCTTAAGTTCTTTTTCCATGAGGCAGAGAAATAGGAAACTTTCTCTGTCTTCACAGACAAGTCAGCATCAAGATCATAGGTTCCATAAAAACCACCAATAAGAGACGACTGATTTCCAACAGAAACTATCCTTGATTGATTGCGATATACCAATGGTTGATTCATGCACCCTTTACCAAAGCAAGGAAAAGTTCTTGTCGTCTCTATCTTAGACACTTTCCTGCCATTCTCAGGGCAAAGTGTTGTGTTCTTGTCAAAGTTTCCGTTCTTCAGCATAATCATCCAAAACTGCCATGGCTGAGAAGATTCACGCACCTCACAAAGAGAACCGAGATACAGTTCCTTTTCAGCAGCGTACAGATCAGGATCAGCATACGAAGTAAAATTCTTATACGGAAATTCTTCGCCAGCACGCAATTTATTGTCAGACTCGTTCACCTTCTCGTGAACTTCGCACGCATTTGGCTTGTTGTCATGTAAACCGCCCAAAACATCTCAATCATTGCACCACCAAATGAAGATTAATTAGTGTAGTTCAAGTATTTGTCATGGTTCACATTCAGCAGTAGTAAATTTCTGCATTATATTGTACATTATCCTTTAAAATACTGAATTTACCAACACACCAACCGCCACAACGGTATATAGGTAGCCTGACTCATGAACATGAAAGAACATTTCTAGCATATATCAGCTCGGAAGACATGTTTTAGTACACCAAAGCTCTTTGCTAAGAAAATAATGAAAGATTTTTTCTGGCGGGGTGGGGGGGGGGGGGGGTTTAGGGGGGGGGGCAAGAAAAGTTATATACCAAGTGCCTAAATTGCCTGGAACAATTTTGATATGGCTACAAACAACAAAAGATGACAACAACAAGAACAACCATACCCAGTATATCCAACAACAGCAAAAGCTATCGCTAGGGTCTGAGGAAGACATCAAAAGTTATCGCTAGGGTCTGGGGAAGGTGAGAGGTAGACAAATAATACCTACATCCAAATGATAGAGAGTTTGATTTCAGTGAGACTCCGAATCATTTATGATGAAAGATTTTTTTCCTTTTTATTGTTATTTTTGTAAGTACTGTATAGAAGATATCTTATTGCTTATCAAACTAGCTTCTAGTATTTGAATAGGTTCTTGAAAATGGAACTAATTGTTTTGATCTTCTAATCAGAGTTTTGAAGAGGAAAAAAGCTACTCCACCCATCAACATTGTGGCACGTTTTGTAACTAGGCCAATACCTCTTTTTCTGTTCCTAGTTTGCATCAAATATGCAGTCAAAACATAGAGAACATATTCAAGCTGAACAAAAAAGCAATGTGATAAAGAGGAAAGCTTTAGAGTGATAGAAGAATAATGTGCACATTCTAATCAAAAGAAGCAAAAGAAAGAGAGCAAAGAAGTGGTATTTCTAGCAAGCCTCCATTTTCAGAAAGTTAGTAGGCTCATTTAATACATTTGAGGTACTTAGTAACACAAACTTCTTCAAACATTCATTCATTTAATCTCTTATTATTCAACAGTTGCCTAGAATAATGGGCTCCCAGCAGGGTTGAGATCATCTATTGAGTTACAAGTTAATAACTTATAACTACATGATCTATCTAATTACAAGTTAAAATGACGTCGTTTTGTTACAAATTAAACCACGCATTTAGATTTATACGACCTCATTTTAACTTGGACTAGATATCAAAAATGGTTAGATGATTTCAACCCACCAGGTATTGGCCTAAACAACATTTATTTGCATATTGCTTTTACTTTATCTAAAAATATATAAAACTCACCAGACAGAAAAGGGAGCTGATATACAATTATGCTTCCCAAAATTTACATAAAATATGTAAAAGACAAAAAGGAAAAAAGTAAGAGCAAACCTGAGAGGGCTGGAGAGCAGCTAAGATCAGCACATTCAGCCAACCTGGGGCTACCCATATTGGGAGCTTCGAAACCTACTTCATTGCAGAAATTCCAGGCTTCAAATGCAAATCTTGCATTTGGGTTCTTCATACCAGGGTCTCCAATAGCCGAAACATATGAAACAGAGCCTTTGTCTGTGGATTCCGCAGCTGAAATTCTGGTGCCCACATTGCAAAACTCAATAAAAAATGCCAGACCAGTGAATATCACTCTTGAATATCCATAACCCATTAACTAAAACTTAGAGAGGAGGAAATTATTGGAACCCAATTTTTGTGAGCTAAACGCTGTTCAGTAGGTGGAGTTAGTTTGTTGGTATGTGCGTGTAGTCGGCTTGGACTTTTGCGAATTGCGCGTTTTCTTTTCAGTGCGAATTTTGCCTTCAAAGGCAAATTTCTTGAAAGCGTTTAAGGTACGGTAGAGTATTTTAAAAAATACTCTAAATTTTTATAAAAGTCATGTAAAAAGTTTGAATGGAAAAAAGAAGTGAAACATACAATGAATCAGTTTGTGAATCAAATTCAATATATACAAAAATCAAAAGGTTTTAAAGAGAAACTTTCTTATATTTTGAAAGAGACTTTGAAAGATAAAACCTAAATAATAAAAAAAAATTCTTCTTTCTACTTCTTCCTCTCTACCCCTTCTATCAAACAACTCAAATAGACAAGTTTAATGTTTCTTTTGTAGAGCAGACGAAAGGAATAAGCTCTCTTATATCTTTGGAAGCGTTTGCTGTGTAGTCTACCTTTCTCAATAGTGAGGACATGATAACTTCGTGACGTCTCGGCTATTTCTCCTTCTTCTCTGTTACATCTCTTATGTTTAGCTTTTATACATTTGTAGTTATGTTCTACACTCTAATGTATTTACAAAAGAAACTTTATCTTTTAGTGAATCACTTTTTGATGTTTAACTTCTCCATCCCTGCAATTCTATTATGTATTAGTGGTTCCTGTAGCGCCCCGTCCTGAACCCTAGGGTCAGAACCGGTACGCCCGCCGTATTCCACTAAGGGATATACAAGGCGTCTGTACGAATCATTGCGCTTATCAAAACGACAGAGTATTCGATTGCGGAAGCGAAATAAATCAATTCAAAATCCTAAATCGAAAGTAAAATCCCCAAAATCATATAAAGTCAACATCAAGTCAGAATCCCCTAAACGACATCGTAAAGTTCGTAAAATAAAATCCCTAAGCTAAGTCCTCAAATGAAATAATAAATAAAATAGAACTTCTCTAATCCTCGGTCATCAGTCCTCAATCAATCTCTATGAGTCCCAGTGAGCCCACTCAGAGTCTTCTCCAACCCAAATATAATCGTACCCTGATTCGTCTGCAAGAAAACAAAACGAACAGTGTGAGCGACAAAAACGTCACTCAGTAGGTACCCTGCCTGCATCGACCCAGTGAGATCATACATGCTAGGACAGTAGTGAAATATATATAAGTCTGTTAATACGAAAATAGACTGTCCACGTTTTCACAAATACGTATAACGGTCAGAACTTCTTAAAACAACGTATAACGGTCATAACTTCTTAAAAAATCAAAACACATAATCGTGCGAAATGAGCATGAGATGCAATGCCACGTACGTGATGCATGATAAACCTACTTTCTCAGAAACATTCACCTAATCGTACAATGCATGACCCCGGGTCCTAACAGAACGGAATGGAACGGAACGGATCAGATATGCGACTTACGTCTCGCATATCCTAACAGAACAGAACGGAACAGAACAGAACATATCATATCATATATGCAATGTCGTGATGCATGAATGCACAGAAACCATACACGGAATCTTTCATTTACTTTTCCTTTTCCTTTTCTTTTTCTTTTTCATTTTCTTTTATTTTTCCTTTTCTTTTCACAGTTTGCTTCCTTGCGCTTTTCGTCCCTACAATTTTCAATTTTCCTCCAATCTTTTTCCTGAACCTCAGATTTTCCAAAACCCTGCAACCCCTTTCCCCCCACTTCGGTTTCTCTAACCTTCCCCCCTTCAATTTCTAACTTCTTTATGACTTAGTTCCCCGGTCCCTGCCGACCCTCTCCCTCAGCCGCCCCACTCTCAACCGCCCCCACTTCCCTTAGCCCCCCTACCAGCCGCACCACCCCCAGTCCCGCCAACCCCCCAGCCGACTCCCCTCTTCAACCGCTACCCCACCCCAGCCCCCAACCCTCCAGTCGGCCCCCACCTAACCAGCCGCACCATCCCCCCAACCAGCCTTTCAGCCGCCCCCAAGCCTTATTCCTCCATCCGGCAGTACGTGGTCATAGCCCACCACCACCGGCCACGCGCTGTCGGCACAAACTCTTCTTCCTACGATTCCGGTATTCACACGCATACCAAAAATCAAATCTTTTTCTGAGTTTTCATACGAAAATAGCATCATACATATATATACATATACGATCATATATACGGACATACAATTCATCACAGATATATATAATCTAATAATCAAGCATCTATACAAACACTAATACTAATGCACGATCTCGTTTTCATAGGGAAATTAAAGATTATCGTTTGTTTCATTCAACGGATGTTAAGGGGGCACCTACTTGGTACTGGATACGCGTTGGAAGGTGTGAATTGATGCGGTGGTGCTCCTTCTACCCTCCTAATTTGAGCGGCCTTGATGGAGCAGGAGATGAGTCGTTCCTTTTTTTTTCTTCTGCGAACGGCGCACGTTTGGTGAGGGGAGGGAGAAGCCTAAGCGTAGTTTAAATAGATATTTGATTAGGCTTTAGGAAAAATTTGATAACCAAATTAGGTTTTCTAATTAATTAAACCTTAATGACCTTTTTGTCCCTTTAAAAAAATGGGATGTAACATTCTCCCCTCCTTACAAAAAGTTTCGTCCTCGAAACTTGTGTATTACGTAATCAATAACTTAGTGTAGTTCTACTTGATTCATTTACCTATATCATGACTGAACTTAGTATCCCTTGCGTATTTTGATATTTTACCCATTTCACTTCCTCGATACATGACCAAGTCCTCAAATCATTCAGTGTGTATACATACAATGTAACCTTTACATCCATTATCCTTTGCCTGATCGATCGTAACCTATTCTTTCTATAGTTCTCGAATCAACCTTATGGGTATCGTCATTATTCTTGCTTCATAACTTAATTGACGGTCTATATCATACTTATCTTTGCTATCATGAGCAACCCTCTAAAATCAGTTCTTAGGTGTGGTCCAATCTTTAACTTAATGCCCTGTTCACAGGACTCATCCCTGAAGCTATATGTATTTCTCGGAATACGTTGCACTCTAGTACGATTTAACTTAGTGATCACTAGCATCTCACAAGATGATCTAGTCCTTATAGGGTTCAATCCTTACTTAATTCTCTATAATTAGTGCTTACAAACTTCCACTTATACTACTTGACGTGTATCATTCAACTTATTGCAATCTATAATACCAGATTCTTAAACTCATCACATATGATTCATCCCCTAAATAATTAACCATGCTAACATCCTTTGTGTATGCCAATGTGGTAACCGTTACCCTTCCTTATCACAGCCAAGTCTTCAAAATCAGTTCTTATATACTTACAAACTAGCTCTATGATCATGTCCTTAATTTCTCAGGGATATCGTCAGCAGCCTAGTATACGAAATATGTGTATGGACATATCTTTCTTCAAGTTAGAAGAAAAGTAGCTTACGTAGCTATAATTTTGAATATAGCTTTAACTATTTAAAATAATAAACCTTCTAATTTTTTGTAAACACAAAACCCAAAGTATCATAGATTTGCTTTCGCAACGCGATATCTCAAATGATCATTTTAAAATGATGATATAACTTGTTCGCAAGGCACTTTGGTAAAATTGCATCAAAACAGTTGAAAACTTAATAATGTAAGGTTTTATGAAACGATTGAACACGGTACCTTCCATTTTCAAAAGTAGGTATATATTTTGAAATCTACCCCTTTTTTCCATCAAAAGTTAAGTAAGTTCATCGCAAGCGGGTAAATAACTTCAAAAACATTTGAATGGTTAAACTGCTTGCGGTATCGATAGTCGTCAAATTAAATTAATTTTGACTAAAAAAATAAATTTAAGAAAAACAGAAATTTGAAAATATTCTGTAAGAAATATATATAAACAAATCGTTTTTGCAAGAACATCAATATTTTAAAAGTTTTCCCCTTTTCAAGGTCGTCAAAAGAATTTAAATTTTTTTAGGCTGATTTACAAGTACGGAAACAAAAACTAGCCTCGTAAAGTTTAGTAGACTATATAAGGAAATGTGACTTAATAGGGTGTTTTCGAAAATAAAATGTCTTCTGAAGCCCCTGTAAAATATAGGTGACACTTATTACTGAATCAATATTTATTCTAAAGTCAACTCTTAATCGATGTCGTTACTTATGTCTAAGATCATGACTTATGCTCAGGATCACCGCTTATAACTGAGATCAGTACCTATGTTCATGATCATCACTTATATTCAAATCGTCACTTATGTCTAAGATTGTGACTTAGAGGTAAAATCGTAACTTATTTTCTAATATCATGGCCTAATTCTACATTTCTGTCGTGGATCTAGAGCCATGCTCTGAAGATCGTACTATCGGCACGTAATACGTCTTGAACTTATTCTGAAATTAGATCCAAGTAATCAGCGATGTTAGTTGTGCTGCGCCGCCACTCCTCCGCATCCACTTGTAGAAGAATCTCAAGTCCAAGTGCGGTGGTGGTGGAGTCTGTGGCTGCTGATGTTGTTGCGCCACAGCTTGGGCCATGACCCGTAGTGCGTAGGTCAGGGCCTGGGGAAGCACAACCTGCGGTGGGGACCATTCTCAGAGTGGTTCCTATTATCGTTCTTACCATTCTCTTCTCGACGGCGTATTTGCTACGACAAGGAAAAAATCAGTTTTTTTTTGTCAAGGGCATTTTAAGAAATATATAAATTTAAGATACAGAAAACAGTCAAATACAGAAAATAAAAACAAAAATAAAAACCAACCGTGCCCCCAGTACGATCATCACTTAGTCTAAATCAAACCTATTCTAAGATCAAACTTAGTCTCGGATAATAGCTTATGTCTAGAATCAAACTTAGTCTCAGATCACAGCTTATGTCTAGAATCAAACTTAGTCTCAGATCACAGCTTATGTCTAGAATCAAACTTAGTCTCAGTCACAGCTTATGTCTAGAATCAAATTTAGCCTAAGATCAACTTACATCTACGATCGAAACTTAATTCTATAGTCATTTCTTACGTCTAAGATCATTTCTTAATTCAACGTTTTCCGCAGTAGATCTAGAACCTTGTCTCTGATACCACCTGTAGCGCCCCGTCCTGAACCCTAGGGTCAGAACCGGTACGCCCGCCGTATTCTACTAAGGGATATACAAGGCGTCTGTACGAATCATTGCGCTTATCAAAACGACAGAGTATTCGATTGCGGAAGCGAAATAAATCAATTCAAAATCCTAAATCGAAAGTAAAATCCCCAAAATCATATAAAGTCAACATCAAGTCAGAATCCCCTAAACGACATCGTAAAGTTCGTAAAATAAAATCCCTAAGCTAAGTCCTCAAATGAAATAATAAATAAAATAGAACTTCTCTAATCCTCGGTCATCAGTCCTCAATCAATCTCTATGAGTCCCAGTGAGCCCACTCAGAGTCTTCTCCAACCCAAATATAATCGTACCCTGATTCGTCTGCAAGAAAACAAAACGAACAGTGTGAGCGACAAAAACGTCACTCAGTAGGTACCCTGCCTGCATCGACCCAGTGAGATCATACATGCTAGGACAGTAGTGAAATATATATAAGTCTGTTAATACGAAAATAGACTGTCCACGTTTTCACAAATACGTATAACGGTCAGAACTTCTTAAAACAACGTATAACGGTCATAACTTCTTAAAAAATCAAAACACATAATCGTGCGAAATGAGCATGAGATGCAATGCCACGTACGTGATGCATGATAAACCTACTTTCTCAGAAACATTCACCTAATCGTACAATGCATGACCCCGGGTCCTAACAGAACGGAATGGAACGGAACGGATCAGATATGCGACTTACGTCTCGCATATCCTAACAGAACAGAACGGAACAGAACAGAACATATCATATCATATATGCAATGTCGTGATGCATGAATGCACAGAAACCATACACGGAATCTTTCATTTACTTTTCCTTTTCCTTTTCTTTTTCTTTTTCATTTTCTTTTATTTTTCCTTTTCTTTTCACAGTTTGCTTCCTTGCGCTTTTCGTCCCTACAATTTTCAATTTTCCTCCAATCTTTTTCCTGAACCTCAGATTTTCCAAAACCCTGCAACCCCTTTCCCCCCACTTCGGTTTCTCCAACCTTCCCCCCTTCAATTTCTAACTTCTTTATGACTTAGTTCCCCGGTCCCTGCCGACCCTCTCCCTCAGCCGCCCCACTCTCAACCGCCCCCACTTCCCTTAGCCCCCCTACCAGCCGCACCACCCCCAGTCCCGCCAACCCCCCAGCCGACTCCCCTCTTCAACCGCTACCCCACCCCAGCCCCCAACCCTCCAGCCGGCCCCCACCTAACCAGCCGCACCATCCCCCCAACCAGCCTCTCAGCCGCCCCCAAGCCTTATTCCTCCATCCGGCAGTACGTGGTCATAGCCCACCACCACCGGCCACGCGCTGTCGGCTCAAACTCTTCTTCCTACGATTCCGGTATTCACACGCATACCAAAAATCAAATCTTTTTCTGAGTTTTCATACGAAAATAGCATCATACATATATATACATATACGATCATATATATGGACATACAATTCATCACAGATATATATATAATCTAATAAT
>AP025050.1:37640161-37790663 GCA_036186865.1 Eustoma russellianum
ATACTAATGCACGATCTCGTTTTCATAGGGAAATTAAAGATTATCGTTTGTTTCATTCAACGGATGTTAAGGGGGCACCTACTTGGTACTGGATACGCGTTGGAAGGTGTGAATTGATGCGGTGGTGCTCCTTCTGTTGGACCGTGCACCTGCAATAAACACCACTAGAGGGGGGTGAATAGTGGTTAGCGGAAATTACACTACAACCCTTTGTTAAAATCCCCTTTGAAAACAGAATCTGAAACCACCTCAGATTCAGAACCCGTTTTTCAAAAATTCACAAATAATTGTACACAACTCCAAAAATTATGAAAATTTCCAGAATTTAACTTCAATGAGTTAACAAGACTCTGTCCAAAAATCAGACAAAAATAAGATCGTTTGACCCTTCAAATAAATAAAAAGATTCAGATGGTCAATCTGGACATAATTGGACAGAATGTTGCTGATTTTGCAAAACGTGTTTCTCTTTGAATACTCAACCAAAAAGGTTGATATTTATATCAAAACACTCCTTAGGATGTGTAGATGAAGTTTCCAAAAGACCCTGACCTTAACCAACTCTTGAAAAATACAGAATTTAAGTTTTCTCAAAACTGGTCAGATTGCATCCAGATTGGAGCAGTTATCTTGCAAAGACTGAAAGACTAACTTTCCCTTGCTCAAATCAAGTGATTCTTGTTGCAAATGAAAGCTAACAGTCTGAAGTATAACTCCACCAAAAATCACGAATTTTGAAAGTGTTTAGATATTTTTTCAAATTGCGAGAAGTTGTGTGAAAACTGCAGTCAAAAACGGCAGAAAACAGAAATAAAGAAACAAGAGAAGAACACCGAGAATTTATCCTAGTTCGGTCAATGTGACCTACTCCAGTCCCAAGGAACACCTTTCCTTGGATTTCAATATGGTATGAACCAAATTACAGCAAGAACCAAGCTTGATCCTTGGGTTAAACACCAACCCTATTCAAGACTTGGATGAACACCTTTATGCAACTCTTGGTTGCAACACCTCTGTCACCTATTGATGTAGCCTTATAGATTTGGCTAATCAATCTTACAAATAAAACACAAGAAGGTGTGTATAGTGTAGCTGGACAACAACTAGAAATGGAACACCTTAGCTACGCAAAGTATGAACGAAAATATGAGAAGAGAATAGCACGACAACAATCTTCAATTTTTGCTTTCAAGTGTGTATCTTCTCTTCTTCACCTTGCCTCCTATTTATAGTGTGAATGGATGGCATATTCTCTCCAACTTTTAGACCATGTGATGGCTGAGAATTTTGAAATAAAGCACCTCCATAATCATCTCCAACAACCTTGTCTCCATTAACTTCAAATTTGAAATTTCAAGTTGACAACTTTTGCCAATTAGCTTGCTTTTGGTTTGTCTTCTTGTCTCCAACTCATAAAATGAGAAAAACATCATCTCCACCTGTATAATCACGTTTTGGAGGCTGTGTATATGTATACCAACTCAGATTTTTGAGGAGAAATCAACAAATAATAGTTGACAAGGTTATGTCAACATATAATATCAAAATTCTCATTTTTCCTTGACATATTGTGATGAATCTTGCACCAAGGACACCTTGTAATCTCTTAAAGATGATGATTAAGAACCTCCAATAACATATATATAAGAGTCTTCAAGAGAAAATAGAACGTGACATCGAATACCGTCACATATCCCGCCACCGTTGATAAAATCATCAAATGAGAGAATAAAATAGAAAACCACCAAATAATCTTCAAGAATATATTAAATGAACTCCAGAATGAATATAATAAGATACTCAAGAGATTCCTTGAGTAAAAATACCGAGACTGTCTTCGGGGGTAAAATGACCAAAATGCCCCTAGTGAGATAAAACTCCAGAAATGACCCCGATGGTCAGAATTAAATATAATAACACCTTCTTGATAATAAATAAGATGATAATATCTTCTTTGAATCATATTCACCATATCGAGTACCTACAAAACTCAAAATACCACTTTTGCCCTTTTTGGTAAGTTGTAGAAACTTCGAGGGCATATTAGTCACAAGATAGTATCATCATAAAAATCACATAATCACAACATGATAAACATATATAAATCATGTAAAAATAAAAACAACTATTTTATCACATTTTAGAAAAATATTTCTAACCACCCTAGACATCGTGTCATTTTTCTTCACTTATTCAACTCTTTTATTTATAACACTATATGTGACATTTTTAAGTATTCATCACTTAAAATCATGACTTTGAAAATTATCCAAACATATTTCTCAACATTCCTTTTAGATGATTTTCAAAATAACCTAACATGATTTTAATGTCACAACTTATAACCAAAAGTTTAACCAAAAGTTTAACCAAATGTTTTCAACTATGTTTTCAACGTTTAAATAGTATGCTGCTCCCCCTCAACTCATACTCTCCCCCTTAACCTATGCTCCAAAATTTATACCAATAAAAAAAAACTTAGCATATGATTCATCATGACTTACCAACTAAAACATGATTCATCATGACTTACCAACTAAAACATGACTTATCAACTAAAATCATGTTCCATGTTCTTATTCTATCTCCCCCTTTATTTTGCAAATCATGCAAAAGATAGAACTATACAATGGTATCGTAAGTCATCATTCCTAATTTGGCTCGTAAGTTTTCAAAAGTGGCTTGATTAAGGGGTTTGGTGAAGATGTCAGCGATTTGATGATCAGTTCTTATGTGGTTTATCACTATATCCTCATTTTGAACATGATCACGAAGAAAGTGATATCGCACCTCAATGTGTTTGGCCTTAGAATGAAGCACCGGATTCCGTGAAAGATTGATTGCACTTGTGCTATCGCAGAAAATTGGAATCTTATTCATTTTAATGCCAAAATCACTAAGTTGCTGTTTAAGCCAAAGTATTTGGGTAGTACATAAACTCAAAGCGATATACTCGGCTTCAGTGGTAGAAAGAGCTACACTAGCTTGCTTTTTAGAAAACCAAGAAATCAAGTTGGTTCCTATGAATTGACAAGTACCGCTAGTGGATTTTCTATCTAATTTGCAACCACCATAATCAGCATCACTATATGCGTGTAATTCCAACTTAGCGTTTCTATCATACCACAGTCCTAAGTGAGGTGTATGCTTAAGATATCTAAAGATCTTTTTAACTGCATTGTAATGTGATACCTTAGGACAAGATTGAAACCTAGCACACATACACACACTGAACATGATATCGGTCTTGATGCAGTTAAGTATAACAATGAGCCAATCATAGACCTATAAAGTGTGTCATCAAAAGGTTTACCATTTTCATCCTTATCAAGTTTGGTACTAACACTCATAGGGATAGTTGTAGGTTTCAACTCTTCAAAGCCAAACTTCTTAATCATATCATTGACATACTTAAGTTGGCTAATGTGAATTCCTTGAGGGGTTTGTTTGATTTGAAGTCCTAAGAAATAATTCAACTCTCCTACCATTGACATTTCAAACTCTGACTTCATACATTCTTCGAAGTCTTTTACTAAGGTAGGGTTTGTTGAACCAAAGATTATATCATCTACATAGATTTGAACTATTAACAAATCATTATCTTTTCGTCTTAGAAATAATGTGTTGTCTATTGTTCCCCTTTGATAATTATTTGCAATAAGAAAGTTTGCAAATCTATCATACCAAGCTCTTGGAGCTTGTTTCAAACCATATAGGGCTTTCTTAAGCTTGTAAACATGGTTAGGATTCTTTGGATCTTCGAATCCAGGGGGTTGTTTGACAAACACCTCTTCTTGAATGTATCCATTCAAGAATGCACTCTTGACATCCATTTGGAAGAGCTTAATTTTGCTTATACTTGCAATCGCAAGTAACAATCTAATTGCTTCTAGTCGTGCAACGGGTGCAAATGTTTCTTCATAATCTATTCCTTCTTGTTGATTATAACCTTGTGCGACTAGTCTAGCCTTATTCCTTGTAATATTTCCTTGTTCATCCATTTTATTCCTAAAAACCCATTTAGTTCCTATGATAGACTTGCCTTCAGGTTTATGTACTAAGTCCCACACGTTGTTCCTTGTGAATTGATTTAATTCCTCATGCATAGCATCTATCCATGATATGTCACCTAAGGCTTCCTTTACGTTCTTAGGTTCAAATTGTGAGATTAAGCTATGTCCTTCAAGTTGACTTATATTTCTACGTGTTTTAACCCCAACACTTGGATCCCCAATGATTAGTTCTCTAGGGTGCCACCAATTCCTAGATTGATTAAGTTCACCCTCATCTTGTTCAAATATTTCATTATTGTGAACGTTATCATATGTAATTGGATCATTAGTTGTATCTTCTAATTGCAGAGTCTCTTGATTTATTTCATCTAAGGGTTCATGTTTGTCTTGTTCAGGGGAAGTTGGTTCTAGATGATCATGAATAGGCTCAAGTAATATATCATCATCATCAAACATATTTTCAACATTATTTTCTTGTTTATGTTGATGTTTATCACTAACTTCAAAGCATGCATTTTCATTGAATTTCACATGTATGGATTCAATTATTTTTCTAGATGCAGGATTATAACACCTATATGCTCTTGAGTTAGTTGAATACCCAACAAATATGCATTCAATAGACTTTTGTTCAAATTTATCTAGATTATCCTTAGTGTTCAGCACAAAACATTTACATCCGAATACTTTAAGATAATCTATCTTAGGTTGTCTATTGTTTAACAATTCATAAGGCGTTTTATTTAATTTCTTTCTAATAGTGAGCCTATTTATAATATAGCATGCACAACTAACAGCTTCAGCCCATAAATATTTAGGTAATTTATTTTCACACAGCATTGTCCTAGAAACTTCTTGAATTGTTCTATTTTTACGTTCAACAACTCCATTGAGTTGTGGTGTTCTAGGTGGTGAGAATTCATGTTTTATTCCATATAGTTCGCAAAATTTTATTACGTCTTTGTTTTTAAATTCTCCACCTCTATCGCTTCTAATTCTTTTAACATTTTCTTCATAAATGTTTTCAAGTTGCTTAATAAGAGTTTTGATTGCTAATGGAGCATCGTCTTTGTGTGTTAAGAACAGTGTCCATGTGTAGCGTGAGTAATCATCTACTATGACACACACATAGTAGTGTCCACCTAGACTTCTTGTCCTACTTGGACCAAATAAGTCTAAATGAAGCAATTCTAGTACATGACTAGTACTCACTTCATGTTTCGGTTTTAAGGTTTCTTTAATGTGTTTTCCCTTAATACATGTTTCACACATTTGAAAATTATCTAAGTCTAACTTAGGCATTCCTCTAATTAAATTCTTCTTAGACAATTTCTTAATAGTTGAAATTCCTATATGGCCTAATCTTCTATGCCATAAATTTACATCTAAGTCATGTGATATTAAACACTTAACCTTAGCATCTAACATGTTATCTAAGGTAAGAGTATAAATATTTCCATCTCTATTTCCTTTTGAAACCGTTTCTCCTTTTTCATTTATTATATCACAAGAATTGGGAAGAAAGGATACATTATAACCACAATCTATAAGTTGAGAAATGCTAAGTAAATTATAAGATAGATTGCGTACTAATAACACATTTCGTATTTGAAATGTGTTAGGGTCCCCAATTGTTCCTTTTCCAATAACTTGTCCTTTGTTGTTGTCACCGAATGTTACTTTTCCTCCATTCTTGATATGTTCCAATTCGATGAATAGTTTGGGGTTCCCCGTCATATGCCTCGAACATCCACTATCTAAAAACCATTTGGTTTTTAGATTCTTTGACTTTGCCTCCTTCTTGCATTCCTTGCGTTTATCCTACAATGGAGACAAAGTTTTAGGTACCCTTTATTTGGGTCCTTGAATGTTAGGGGCACTATTCTTGTTTAGATATCCCTTAGGTATCCAAACTTGAATATACCTTCTAGGCACATTTTTAGCATTGTTATAATTTGGAAAATAAGAAGAATTAGCATATACATGATTATTCCACATAAGTGAAGATACATTGTTATACATGTTGTACCATGGTTGATAATCATTATAGGATGGCCGAATTTTATAATGTGCATAAGGCATGCGATTTTGTTTCTTATATGGCGCTATATAAGTGTGTTTGTAGGCATTTCTATAAGACTTATAAGAGTGTTGCCTATATTTAGGTTCATAATAAGTTGTATGCATTTTATTCGGTCTAGTTGCATTTGTATACAAGTAGGCATAATTTCTAGATTGTCTAGATGCAAAGTTTGGCCTAGATGTATAGTTATGCGTGTGTGTTTTTATGGGTGCATGCTGCATTTTTATCTTTGAATAAGAAGCAGAAGGAGTAGAAGAAGATTTAGCAGACAAGTTTGTTTTTATAACTTTATAAGGTTGTTTCGTAGTTGATGATACAAACTTAGTCTTTTTATCTAATTTTTCATCTTCTTCTTTATATCCCAATCCAGTTTTATCATTTCCATACTTTTGTGATGATATAAGTGTATCTAACATATTTGCACCAGATTTAAATTGTTCTATCATTTTTTCTAAGGTAAATTTAGAAGACTTAAGTTGTACTATTTCATTTTCACAACTTTCTAACTTGGATTTTAACATTTTATTTTCCATTTGTAACTTTTGTTCATCTTTCCTATATGATTCAATTTTATTCTCTAAAGAATCAAGAGTATTAGTAGACTCTTGTTTAAGAGATTCTAGTTGATCGGAGAATTCCAAGTTGGACGTCTTCAACTTGTCATTTTCTTCAACTAATTTCTTCTTTTCTTTAGAGAGCCTCTTACAGTGAGCATGCATTCTTAAGAATTCTTCATACATTTCATCAAATGTCATGTCACTATCGGAATCACTATCAGAAGAAGAACATACCTCGTTGGATACGAAGCAGACTTGAGCTTCCTCAGATTCGGATTCTGAGTCGGATGAGTCGCTCCATGTGCTCACCTTCATTGCTCGTTTCCCTTTTCTTGCCTTAGACTCCTTTGTCTTTGTCGTTTGAGCCTCCTTGTTCTTGGCTTGTTTATTATTGTTGTTGTTGTTATTATTTTTCTTCGTGGGACAGTCGTATGAGATATGTCCTTTTTGACCGCATTCATAACACTTTAATTCTTTATTATTCCATTTGTTTATGTTATTCTTCTTAGGTTGAGAAGAAGAAGAAGAAGAATTACGTTGTCTATTCCTATTTGGACGTTTGAAAAATTTTCTTAGTTTTCTAGCTATCAATATCAACTCATCGTCTAATTCAGTATCACTATTACTATCATCGTTACTAGCATGTGTTTCGGTTGTTTTGAAAGCTATTGACTTACCGGATGACTTAGACGATTCAGACTTTCGTTGGTTTAATTTAACCTCGTAAACTTTAAGAGACCCGATCAATTCATCCATCTTAGTGATTGACTTTGTCTCCTCGATTGCAGTCACCTTTGGATCCCATTCAACAGGGAGGCTTCGTAACACCTTTTGAACCTTTTCACTGTTCGAAAATGACTTTCCTAAAGCTTCAAGGGCATTGAAAATATTAGTAATCCTCAAATCCATAGATGTTATGGATTCGTTTGGCAACATTTTGAAAGTCTCTAATTCAGTCATAAGCATGTTTATTTTTGACTCTTTAACACCACTAGTACCTTCATGCTTTAATACAAGTGATTTCCACATGTCGTGTGCGCTTGTGCAATTTGACACATATCCAGCTTCAGAAGTTGTAAGTCCATTCAAAAGTAATTGCATAGCTTTAGCATTCATGGACATTTTCTTTTTATCATCTGATGACCATTCACTTTTACATTTTTCAACCTCTTGAGTTACTCCACTAACTTCTGTAACTTTCGTTGGAATGTACGGTCCATCTTCAACTATAGACCATAAATCGATGTCTATAGCCATTAAGAATAGCCTCATTCTTAGTTTCCAATGAACAAAATTATTGCCATCAAAAAGAGGAGGGCGTTGTGTAGACATACCTTCCAACTCACCTTTGTGAGAAACAATAGCCATAGTATGTACCTTGGATTTGAGACAAGCAGTATATAATGAATCGTTGTTTCTTGGCCTTGTATTGTATGGTGTTGAATCTTGCTTCTTTTTAGTGGTGTTGGTCTGGCTCTGATACCAAATGTTGGACCGTGCACCTGCAATAAACACCACTAGAGGGGGGGTGAATAGTGGTTAGCGGAAATTACACTACAACCCTTTGTTAAAATCCCCTTTGAAAACAGAATCTGAAACCACCTCAGATTCAGAACCCGTTTTTCAAAAATTCACAAATAATTGTACACAACTCCAAAAATTATGAAAATTTCCAGAATTTAACTTCAATGAGTTAACAAGACTCTATCCAAAAATCAGACAAAAATAAGATCGTTTGACCCTTCAAATAAATAAAAAGATTTAGATGGTCAATCTGGACATAATTGGACAGAATGTTGCTGATTTTGCAAAACGTGTTTCTCTTTGAATACTCAACCAAAAAGGTTGATATTTATATCAAAACACTCCTTAGGATGTGTAGATGAAGTTTCTAAAAGGCCCTGACCTTAACCAACTCTTGAAAAATACAGAATTTAAGTTTTCTCAAAACTGGTCAGATTGCATCCAGATTGGAGCAGTTATCTTGCAAAGACTGAAAGACTAACTTTCCCTTGCTCAAATCAAGTGATTCTTGTTGCAAATGAAAGCTAACAGTCTGAAGTATAACTCCACCAAAAATCACGAATTTTGAAAGTGTTTAGATATTTTTTCAAATTGCGAGAAGTTGTGTGAAAACTGCAGTCAAAAACGGCAGAAAACAGAAATAAAGAAACAAGAGAAGAACACCGAGAATTTATCCTAGTTCGGTCAATGTGACCTACTCCAGTCCCAAGGAACACCTTTCCTTGGATTTCAATATGGTATGAACCAAATTACAGCAAGAACCAAGCTTGATCCTTGGATTAAACACCAACCCTATTCAAGACTTGGATGAACACCTTTATGCAACTCTTGGTTGCAACACCTCTGTCACCTATTGATGTAGCCTTATAGATTTGGCTAATCAATCTTACAAATAAAACACAAGAAGGTGTGTATAGTGTAGCTGGACAACAACTAGAAATGGAACACCTTAGCTACACAAAGTATGAACGAAAATATGAGAAGAGAATAGCACGACAACAATCTTCAATTTTTGCTTTCAAGTGTGTGTCTTCTCTTCTTCACCTTGCCTCCTATTTATAGTGTGAATGGATGGCATATTCTCTCCAACTTTTAAACCATGTGATGGCTGAGAATTTTGAAATAAAGCGCCTCCATAATCATCTCCAACAACCTTGTCTCCATTAACTTCAAATTTGAAATTTCAAGTTGACAACTTTTGCCAATTAGCTTGCTTTTGGTTTGTCTTCTTGTCTCCAACTCATAAAATGAGAAAAACATCATCTCCACCTGTATAATCACATTTTGGAGGCTGTGTATATGTATACCAACTCAGATTTTTGAGGAGAAATCAACAAATAATATTGACAAGGTTATGTCAACATATAATATCAAAATTCTCATTTTTCCTTGACATATTGTGATGAATCTTGCACCAAGGACACCTTGTAATCTCTTAAAGATGATGATTAAGAACCTCCAATAACATATATATAAGAGTCTTCAAGAGAAAATAGAACGTGACATCGAATACCGTCACATATCCCGCCACCGTTGATAAAATCATCAAATGAGAGAATAAAATAGAAAACCACCAAATAATCTTCAAGAATATATTAAATAAACTCCAGAATGAATATAATAAGATACTCAAGAGATTCCTTGAGTAAAAATACCGAGACTGTCTTCGGGGGTAAAATGACCAAAATGCCCCTAGTGAGATAAAACTCCAGAAATGACCCCGATGGTCAGAATTAAATATAATAACACCTTCTTGATAATAAATAAGATGATAATATCTTCTTTGAATCATATTCACCATATCGAGTACCTACAAAACTCAAAATACCACTTTTGCCCTTTTTGGTAAGTTGTAGAAACTTCGAGGGCATATTAGTCACAAGATAGTATCATCATAAAAATCACATAATCACAACATGATAAACATATATAAATCATGTAAAAATAAAAACAACTATTTTATCACATTTTAGAAAAATATTTCTAACCACCCTAGACATCGTGTCATTTTTCTTCAATTATTCAACTATTTTATTTATAACACTATATGTGACATTTTTAAGTATTCATCACTTAAAATCATGACTTTGAAAATTATCCAAACATATTTCTCAACACCTTCTACCCTCCTAATTTGAGCGGCCTTGATGGAGCAGGAGATGAGTCGTTCCTTTTTTTTTCTTCTGCGAACGGCGCACGTTTGGTGAGGGGAGGGAGAAGCCTAAGCGTAGTTTAAATAGATATTTGATTAGGCTTTAGGGAAAATTTGATAACCAAATTAGGTTTTCTAATTAATTAAACCTTAATGACTTTTTTGTCCCTTTAAAAAAATGGGATGTAACATTCTCCCCTCCTTATAAAAAGTTTCGTCCTCGAAACTTGTGTATTACGTAATCAATAACTTAGTGTAGTTCTACTTGATTCATTTACCTATATCATGACTGAACTTAGTATCCCTTGCGTATTTTGATATTTTACCCATTTCACTTCCTCGATACAGGACTAAGTCCTCAAATCATTCAGTGTGTATACATACAATGTAACCTTTACATCCATTATCCTTTGCCTGATCGATCGTAACCTATTCTTTCTATAGTTCTCGAATCAACCTTATGGGTATCGTCATTATTTTTGCTTCATAACTTAATTGACGGTCTATATCATACTTATCTTTGCTATCATGAGCAACCCTCTAAAATCAGTTCTTAGGTGTGGTCCAATCTTTAACTTAATGCCCTGTTCACAGGACTCATCCCTGAAGCTATATGTATTTCTCGGAATACGTTGCACTCTAGTACGATTTAACTTAGTGATCACTAGCATCTCACAAGATGATCTAGTCCTTATAGGGTTCAATCCTTACTTAATTCTCTATAATTAGTGCTTACAAACTTCCACTTATACTACTTGACGTGTATCATTCAACTTATTGCAATCTATAATACCAGATTCTTAAACTCATCACATATGATTCATCCCCTAAATAATTAACCATGCTAACATCCTTTGTGTATGCCAATGTGGTAACCGTTACCCTTCCTTATCACAGCCAAGTCTTCAAAATCAGTTCTTATATACTTACAAACTAGCTCTATGATCATGTCCTTAATTTCTCAGGGATATCGTCAGCAGCCTAGTATACGAAATATGTGTATGGACATATCTTTCTTCAAGTTAGAAGAAAAGTAGCTTACGTAGCTATAATTTTGAATATAGCTTTAACTATTTAAAATAATAAACCTTCTAATTTTTTGTAAACACAAAACCCAAAGTATCATAGATTTGCTTTCGCAACGCGATATCTCAAATGATCATTTTAAAATGATGATATAACTTGTTCGCAAGGCACTTTGGTAAAATTGCATCAAAACAGTTGAAAACTTAATAATGTAAGGTTTTATGAAACGATTGAACACGGTACCTTCCATTTTCAAAAGTAGGTATATATTTTGAAATCTACCCCTTTTTTCCATCAAAAGTTAAGTAAGTTCATCGCAAGCGGGTAAATAACTTCAAAAACATTTGAATGGTTAAACTGCTTGCGGTATCGATAGTCGTCAAATTAAATTAATTTTGACTAAAAAAATAAATTTAAGAAAAACAGAAATTTGAAAATATTCTGTAAGAAATATATATAAACAAATCGTTTTTGCAAGAACATCAATATTTTAAAAGTTTTCCCCTTTTCAAGGTCGTCAAAAGAATTTAAATTTTTTTAGGCTGATTTACAAGTACGGAAACAAAAACTAGCCTCGTAAAGTTTAGTAGACTATATAAGGAAATGTGACTTAATAGGGTGTTTTCGAAAATAAAATGTCTTCTGAAGCCCCTGTAAAATATAGGTGACACTTATTACTGAATCAATATTTATTCTAAAGTCAACTCTTAATCGATGTCGTTACTTATGTCTAAGATCATGACTTATGCTCAGGATCACCGCTTATAACTGAGATCAGTACCTATGTTCATGATCATCACTTATATTCAAATCGTCACTTATGTCTAAGATTGTGACTTAGAGGTAAAATCGTAACTTATTTTCTAATATCATGGCCTAATTCTACATTTCTGTCGTGGATCTAGAGCCATGCTCTGAAGATCGTACTATCGGCACGTAATACGTCTTGAACTTATTCTGAAATTAGATCCAAGTAATCAGCGATGTTAGTTGTGCTGCGCCGCCACTCCTCCGCATCCACTTGTAGAAGAATCTCAAGTCCAAGTGCGGTAGTGGTGGAGTCTGTGGCTGCTGATGTTGTTGTGCCACAGCTTGGGCCATGACCCGTAGTGCGTAGCTCAGGGCCTGGGGAAGCACAACCTGCGGTGGGGACCATTCTCAGAGTGGTTCCTATTATCGTTCTTACCATTCTCTTCTCGACGGCGTATTTGCTACGACAAGGAAAAAATCAGTTTTTTTTTTGTCAAGGGCATTTTAAGAAATATATAAATTTAAGATACAGAAAACAGTCAAATACAAAAAAATAAAAACAAAAATAAAAACCAACCGTGCCCCCAGTACGATCATCACTTAGTCTAAATCAAACCTATTCTAAGATCAAACTTAGTCTCGGATAATAGCTTATGTCTAGTACAAACTTAGTCTCAGATCACAGCTTATGTCTAGAATCAAACTTAGTCTCAGATCACAGCTTATGTCTAGAATCAAATTTAGTCTCAGTCACAGCTTATGTCTAGAATCAAATTTAGCCTAAGATCAACTTACATCTACGATCGAAACTTAATTCTATAGTCATTTCTTACGTCTAAGATCATTTCTTAATTCAACGTTTTCCGCAGTAGATCTAGAACCTTGTCTCTGATACCACCTGTAGCGCCCCGTCCTGAACCCTAGGGTCAGAACCGGTACGCCCGCCGTATTCCACTAAGGGATATACAAGGCGTCTGTACGAATCATTGCGCTTATCAAAACGACAGAGTATTCGATTGCGGAAGCGAAATAAATCAATTCAAAATCCTAAATCGAAAGTAAAATCCCCAAAATCATATAAAGTCAACATCAAGTCAGAATCCCCTAAACGACATCGTAAAGTTCGTAAAATAAAATCCCTAAGCTAAGTCCTCAAATGAAATAATAAATAAAATAGAACTTCTCTAATCCTCGGTCATCAGTCCTCAATCAATCTCTATGAGTCCCAGTGAGCCCACTCAGAGTCTTCTCCAACCCAAATATAATCGTACCCTGATTCGTCTGCAAGAAAACAAAACGAACAGTGTGAGCGACAAAAACGTCACTCAGTAGGTACCCTGCCTGCATCGACCCAGTGAGATCATACATGCTAGGACAGTAGTGAAATATATATAAGTCTGTTAATACGAAAATAGACTGTCCACGTTTTCACAAATACGTATAACGGTCAGAACTTCTTAAAACAACGTATAACGGTCATAACTTCTTAAAAAATCAAAACACATAATCGTGCGAAATGAGCATGAGATGCAATGCCACGTACGTGATGCATGATAAACCTACTTTCTCAGAAACATTCACCTAATCGTACAATGCATGACCCCGGGTCCTAACAGAACGGAATGGAACGGAACGGATCAGATATGCGACTTACGTCTCGCATATCCTAACAGAACAGAACGGAACAGAACAGAACATATCATATCATATATGCAATGTCGTGATGTATGAATGCACAGAAACCATACACGGAATCTTTCATTTACTTTTCCTTTTCCTTTTCTTTTTCTTTTTCATTTTCTTTTATTTTTCCTTTTCTTTTCACAGTTTGCTTCCTTGCGCTTTTCGTCCCTACAATTTTCAATTTTCCTCCAATCTTTTTCCTGAACCTCAGATTTTCCAAAACCCTGCAACCCCTTTCCCCCCACTTCGGTTTCTCCAACCTTCCCCCCTTCAATTTCTAACTTCTTTATGACTTAGTTCCCCGGTCCCTGCCAACCCTCTCCCTCAGCCGCCCCACTCTCAACCGCCCCCACTTCCCTTGGCCCCCCTACCAGCCGCACCACCCCCAGTCCCACCAACCCCCCAGCCGACTCCCCTCTTCAACCGCTACCCCACCCCAGCCCCCAACCCTCCAGTCGGCCCCCACCTAACCAGCCGCACCATCCCCCCAACCAGCCTCTCAGCCGCCCCCAAGCCTTATTCCTCCATCCGGCAGTACGTGGTCATAGCCCACCACCACCGGCCACGCGCTGTCGGCACAAACTCTTCTTCCTACGATTCCGGTATTCACACGCATACCAAAAATCAAATCTTTTTCTGAGTTTTCATACGAAAATAGCATCATACATATATATACATATACGATCATATATACGGACATACAATTCATCACAGATACATATATTCTAATAATCAAGCATCTATACAAACACTAATACTAATGCCGATCTCGTTTTCATAGGAAAATTAAAGATTATCGTTTGTTTCATTCAACAGATGTTAAGGGAGCACCTATTTGGTACTGGATACGCGTTGGAAGGTGTGAATTGATGCGGTGGTGCTCCTTCTACCCTCCTAATTTGAGCGGCCTTGATGGAGCAGGAGATGAGTGGTTCCTTTTTTTTTCTTCTGCGAACGGCGCACGTTTGGTGAGGGGAGGGAGAAGCCTAAGCGTAGTTTAAATAGATATTTGATTAGGCTTTAGGGAAAATTTGATAACCAAATTAGGTTTTCTAATTAATTAAACCTTAATGACCTTTTTGTCCCTTTAAAAAAAATGGGATGTAACATTCTCCCCTCCTTACAAAAAGTTTCGTCCTCGAAACTTGTGTATTACGTAATCAATAACTTAGTGTAGTTCTACTTGATTCATTTACCTATATCATGACTGAACTTAGTATCCCTTGCGTATTTTGATATTTTACCCATTTCACTTCCTCGATACAGGACTAAGTCCTCAAATCATTCAGTGTGTATACATACAATGTAACCTTTACATCCATTATCCTTTGCCTGATCGATCGTAACCTATTCTTTCTATAGTTCTCGAATCAACCTTATGGGTATCGTCATTATTCTTGCTTCATAACTTAATTGACGGTCTATATCATACTTATCTTTGCTATCATGAGCAACCCTCTAAAATCAGTTCTTAGGTGTGGTCCAATCTTTAACTTAATGCCCTGTTCACAGGACTCATCCCTGAAGCTATATGTATTTCTCGGAATACGTTGCACTCTAGTACGATTTAACTTAGTGATCACTAGCATCTCACAAGATGATCTAGTCCTTATAGGGTTCAATCCTTACTTAATTCTCTATAATTAGTGCTTACAAACTTCCACTTATACTACTTGACGTGTATCATTCAACTTATTGCAATCTATAATACCAGATTCTTAAACTCATCACATATGATTCATCCCCTAAATAATTAACCATGCTAACATCCTTTGTGTATGCCAATGTGGTAACCGTTACCCTTCCTTATCACAGCCAAGTCTTCAAAATCAGTTCTTATATACTTACAAACTAGCTCTATGATCATGTCCTTAATTTCTCAGGGATATCGTCAGCAGCCTAGTATACGAAATATGTGTATGGACATATCTTTCTTCAAGTTAGAAGAAAAGTAGCTTACGTAGCTATAATTTTGAATATAGCTTTAACTATTTAAAATAATAAACCTTCTAATTTTTTGTAAACACAAAACCCAAAGTATCATAGATTTGCTTTCGCAACGCGATATCTCAAATGATCATTTTAAAATGATGATATAACTTGTTCGCAAGGCACTTTGGTAAAATTGCATCAAAACAGTTGAAAACTTAATAATGTAAGGTTTTATGAAACGATTGAACACGGTACCTTCCATTTTCAAAAGTAGGTATATATTTTGAAATCTACCCCTTTTTTCCATCAAAAGTTAAGTAAGTTCATCGCAAGCGGGTAAATAACTTCAAAAACATTTGAATGGTTAAACTGCTTGCGGTATCGATAGTCGTCAAATTAAATTAATTTTGACTAAAAAAATAAATTTAAGAAAAACAGAAATTTGAAAATATTCTGTAAGAAATATATATAAACAAATCGTTTTTGCAAGAACATCAATATTTTAAAAGTTTTCCCCTTTTCAAGGTCGTCAAAAGAATTTAAATTTTTTTAGGCTGATTTACAAGTACGGAAACAAAAACTAGCCTCGTAAAGTTTAGTAGACTATATAAGGAAATGTGACTTAATAGGGTGTTTTCGAAAATAAAATGTCTTCTGAAGCCCCTGTAAAATATAGGTGACACTTATTACTGAATCAATATTTATTCTAAAGTCAACTCTTAATCGATGTCGTTACTTATGTCTAAGATCATGACTTATGCTCAGGATCACCGCTTATAACTGAGATCAGTACCTATGTTCATGATCATCACTTATATTCAAATCGTCACTTATGTCTAAGATTGTGACTTAGAGGTAAAATCGTAACTTATTTTCTAATATCATGGCCTAATTCTACATTTCTGTCGTGGATCTAGAGCCATGCTCTGAAGATCGTACTATCGGCACGTAATACGTCTTGAACTTATTCTGAAATTAGATCCAAGTAATCAGCGATGTTAGTTGTGCTGCGCCGCCACTCCTCCGCATCCACTTGTAGAAGAATCTCAAGTCCAAGTGCGGTGGTGGTGGAGTCTGTGGCTGCTGATGTTGTTGCGCCACAGCTTGGGCCATGACCCGTAGTGCGTAGGTCAGGGCCTGGGGAAGCACAACCTGCGGTGGGGACCATTCTCAGAGTGGTTCCTATTATCGTTCTTACCATTCTCTTCTCGACGGCGTATTTGCTACGACAAGGAAAAAATCAGTTTTTTTTGTCAAGGGCATTTTAAGAAATATATAAATTTAAGATACAGAAAACAGTCAAATACAGAAAATAAAAACAAAAATAAAAACCAACCGTGCCCCCAGTACGATCATCACTTAGTCTAAATCAAACCTATTCTAAGATCAAACTTAGTCTCGGATAATAGCTTATGTCTAGAATCAAACTTAGTCTCAGATCACAGCTTATGTCTAGAATCAAACTTAGTCTCAGTCACAGCTTATGTCTAGAATCAAATTTAGCCTAAGATCAACTTACATCTACGATCGAAACCTAATTCTATAGTCATTTCTTACTTCTAAGATCATTTCTTAATTCAACGTTTTCCGCAGTAGATCTAGAACCTTGTCTCTGATACCACCTGTAGCGCCCCGTCCTGAACCCTAGGGTCAGAACCGGTACGCCCGCCGTATTCCACTAAGGGATATACAAGGCGTCTGTACGAATCATTGCGCTTATCAAAACGACAGAGTATTCGATTGCGGAAGCGAAATAAATCAATTCAAAATCCTAAATCGAAAGTAAAATCCCCAAAATCATATAAAGTCAACATCAAGTCAGAATCCCCTAAACGACATCGTAAAGTTCGTAAAATAAAATCCCTAAGCTAAGTCCTCAAATGAAATAATAAATAAAATAGAACTTCTCTAATCCTCGGTCATCAGTCCCCAATCAATCTCTATGAGTCCCAGTGAGCCCACTCAGAGTCTTCTCCAACCCAAATATAATCGTACCCTGATTCGTCTGCAAGAAAACAAAACGAACAGTGTGAGCGACAAAAACGTCACTCAGTAGGTACCCTGCCTGCATCGACCCAGTGAGATCATACATGCTAGGACAGTAGTGAAATATATATAAGTCTGTTAATACGAAAATAGACTGTCCACGTTTTCACAAATACGTATAACGGTCAGAACTTCTTAAAACAACGTATAACGGTCATAACTTCTTAAAAAATCAAAACACATAATCGTGCGAAATGAGCATGAGATGCAATGCCACGTACGTGATGCATGATAAACCTACTTTCTCAGAAACATTCACCTAATCGTACAATGCATGACCCCGGGTCCTAACAGAACGGAATGGAACGGAACGGATCAGATATGCGACTTACGTCTCGCATATCCTAACAGAACAGAACGGAACAGAACAGAACATATCATATCATATATGCAATGTCGTGATGCATGAATGCACAGAAACCATACACGGAATCTTTCATTTACTTTTCCTTTTCCTTTTCTTTTTCTTTTTCATTTTCTTTTATTTTTCCTTTTCTTTTCACAGTTTGCTTCCTTGCGCTTTTCGTCCCTACAATTTTCAATTTTCCTCCAATCTTTTTCCTGAACCTCAGATTTTCCAAAACCCTGCAACCCCTTTCCCCCCACTTCGGTTTCTCCAACCTTCCCCCCTTCAATTTCTAACTTCTTTATGACTTAGTTCCCCGGTCCCTGCCGACCCTCTCCCTCAGCCGCCCCACTCTCAACCGCCCCCACTTCCCTTAGCCCCCCTACCAGCCGCACCACCCTCAGTCCCGCCAACCCCCCAGCCGACTCCCCTCTTCAACCGCTACCCCACCCCAGCCCCCAACCCTCCAGCCGGCCCCCACCTAACCAGCCGCACCATCCCCCCAACCAGCCTCTCAGCCGCCCCCAAGCCTTATTCCTCCATCCGGCAGTACGTGGTCATAGCCCACCACCACCGGCCACGCGCTGTCGGCACAAACTCTTCTTCCTACGATTCCGGTATTCACACGCATACCAAAAATCAAATCTTTTTCTGAGTTTTCATACGAAAATAGCATCATACATATATATACATATACGATCATATATACGGACATACAATTCATCACAGATACATATATTCTAATAATCAAGCATCTATACAAACACTAATACTAATGCACGATCTCGTTTTCATAGGAAAATTAAAGATTATCGTTTGTTTCATTCAACAGATGTTAAGGGAGCACCTATTTGGTACTGGATACGCGTTGGAAGGTGTGAATTGATGCGGTGGTGCTCCTTCTACCCTCCTAATTTGAGCGGCCTTGATGGAGCAGGAGATGAGTGGTTCCTTTTTTTTTTCTTCTGCGAACGGCGCACGTTTGGTGAGGGGAGGGAGAAGCCTAAGCGTAGTTTAAATAGATATTTGATTAGGGTTTAGGGAAAATTTGATAACCAAATTAGGTTTTCTAATTAATTAAACCTTAATGACCTTTTTGTCTCTTTAGAAAAAATGGGATGTAACAGTTCCATCAATAGTCTATCATTTTTTATGTGTCTCTCTATATCCAAAGTCTAGCAAGTGTGTGGTAAGTCTGGGTGAATTTCCGTCTTGACTCTATTGTCTGGAATGACCATATTCCAAGTCATGTACTCTATCCCATGCTGACTGATTTCTGTTGGGCAGTTAACATGCCTGGGCTTTTGATTTTGGGCTACCAATATTCATTTCACTTTTCCAAGCCGGAGTAAACAAACAAACAAACATACCCAGTATATCCCAACGAGTGAGAACTGGAATAAAATGTGGGCTGTTTGGAAGAAATTGTCCATTTTAATATGTCAAATATGCAAGAGTTTGGAACACAATATTGTTTGAAATTGAAAGTTGACATAATCTTCTGAGGTCTTTATATGCTTTTCTGAAGTCAAAATAAATTGACAAAACATTGACATTTAAAAATAGAAAAAGGTGACCTAATGTGAGGCTAAAGTTAGAAGAGAACTAGTGTTAGAGTATATGAAGTAGGAAAAAATTACTAGTAGAAATTTGGAGGAAAGAAGGGTGTTGACTCCACTTTCTCCTCACCCCACACGTCACCACGCGACACGTGACAGTAGGGATGGGTGGTGAGGCTAGATAAAGGTGACCGCATCTAGCTTCACCATCCACCTCTGCTGCCACGTGTCGCGCGGTGACGTATGGAGTGAAGGATTTAGGGTGAGGGGATCCTAACCCACTTGAGGGAGCAGTGAATGCAAGAGCGTTTAGGGAATTAAATGAAGGAAATAAGTCGTTGAAAATGGAGATTCAATAGGCATGGCAATGCAACCGACCTAATCCTATACGCCTTGGAATGTGTGAATCCATCCCAATCTTGCTGCAATACAACCAATGGTCAACCTTCTCTGACTTACTTTTGGTTTATTCATTTCTGAGCTGGTGTGAATATGAATTTAATTCAGGAAGAGTTGAAGATGCAGAGCACCGCCATGGAAGTCCAATCAAATTGCTTTTCACTTGTGGGAAATAGTCATTGTCTCTCTTCTTCGGCCAGTTTTGGACCCTGCTCTGTTGCTTTATTTGATAGAGGAAACACACATTCTTGAGTCCTTGGAGTAGTATTTTACAACATATATTAAAAACATTAATTTGAAACGCATCCTATGTAAACTAATTAAAATAATACGTTACAGGTGCACTGTTCTCTTGCTTTTATACAATATCTGAGGAGAGGCCGGATCGCTTCACGATCAACCTACACATTTTTTTTCTTCTTGTTTGTTCGGGTCATGAGTGTTTTTGTTAAACCCTGTATTATTATGGGTGGCCTAATCAGGAGTAATATTTGACCTTGTACATATCACATCACGGACATATGTTGTAAATTTCATCTTTGTCGCACAAATTGGTAACTTTTCAAAGAATTATTCTCAAAAGCTTTATGAATGTGTGTTCTAATTCGATATAAGAAGCTAATATCATTTGAACCATCTAGCCTAAAAAAAATAAAATTTATCCAATTTTTATAGTGTAATCGGTGGCCTATGCCCTTTGAGGCGCAAACAACTAATCTTTTTTAATTATTATTTTCTACTTTTCACTTTTATCTGTGTTTTGGGGTTGGACTTTTGCATTTTGCTTCGATTCTTCAAAAGCTTCAGGCAATAGAAACTGTAGTAAACGCAGCTGACTTTGGAGGTCAACTCTTCAGAATTACTTAACAAGACAACGAACCTGCACATTCATAAAGATGTCCTGGTTAGTCAGTATCTGCTCACTATTTTAGTAGTTGAATATTGAATTTGGCGTTTCAAGTTCATTTTCGCTGACTTACCTACATTTTGTACAAGAGGCTGTTTCCACGGCTCGGGCCGGATTGCTTCGCGATGTGATGTATGCAAGCTTACCCTACACTTTGTGCAAGAAGCTATTTCCGCGTCTCAAATATGTCATTTCAAGTTACAAAACAATAACATTAACAGTTATTCCAAGTCATGATCTCTAGTTCAATATTGACAAATAAAATGAAAACATATTAATGACCTCACACTCACAAACAATGCTTATATCATGAAAAACATCTGGGATATCTGTCAAGGGAAGGAGTGCCTCTGGGTTAAATGGATTCACACAGAAAAATTGAAAGGAAAGTCCATTTGGGAAGTGAAACCCAAAGCCTCAAATTCGTGGATATGGAAGAAAACACTGGGGGTGAGATGTAAATGTGATTACACGGTTAGTAAGGTTATTGGTGATGGAAAGTCCACGTCCTTTTGGTATGACCCATGGCATCCATGGAGGATCCTTATGGTCAATCACCCTAACCTGAAAAGGAAACTTCACATCCATGAAAGTACTAGAGTTTATCCTGCAGAACAATGAGTGGAATATCACATTTGGTAGAGGCTGGGATGACCAAGTTAGACAATTCAGGAGTGAATGTAATAAGATCAAGAGGAAACAAGGAGATGATCTTTGAATTTGGATTCCCAGTAACAAATTTTCAATAAAGGAGGCAATCAAAGCAACTCAAGCACCCCAACCTTGTAGCGCTCCGCTCCCGAGCCCTAGCCTCGGTAGCAGTGCACCCGCTGTATCTCACTAAGGAGAATACAAAGCGTCATATCAACCTATTACACGTCAGTGCTCACATAGAATTTTTTTTTGCGGAAAACGATTAAACACAATACTAATTTGGATTTAATGAACCTTAATAATATAAAGACATCATTATTAGGCTGATCAGGCCCTATAAGTCAAAGTCAAATATCTGAATTTAAAAGTCTAAAAATGTCTCAAAGTAATACTGAAAAATAGAAATGTCGATGTCACCCCAAGAATATCATAACCAGCCCGTCTCTGACCTCGCTGCAATCGTGTCTACTGGTCACTCAGCTCACTCCACGACATCGGCCCCATCCTCAAGGAAGATATAGTCATACCCAGTATCAGTCTCACCTGGAATAGTAGAGGGTGAGTGATGGTAATCACCCAGTAGGTGCCTCACAAAAAAATACAAAGCGTACATACCCAAAAAGATATCAACACATAACACATAAAGCAAGATAGCATGGCTTATACGGAAAGGTAAAACACTCCACATAAAAATACGCAACTAAGTGATGCATGCTCACGTCATCATGTCACACGCAACGAGATTATGCCAGGCGATATGTCCAAACCTCTACCGTGCAATGCATGCTCCCGGTTCCTAAATCCAGCGTCGTCGTCTCTAGCCACCACTTGCCGTTTGGACACCCACGCCCTATAGACGCAGTATGTCTCATGACACCCATGCCCTATAGACACAGTATATCATCCCGGTACCCACGCCCTATAGACGCAGTATACCTCATGCAAATGCACGTGCCATGGATGCAAGAGAAAGAAAAAAACAACAGTTGGACGTCATACCCTGACATCGATCGATCGACGTCCAACTGAGGCACGTCGATCTCTCACTCAGCTTACGTCGATCGATCGATGTCCATCTGGGACACATCGAACTCTCACCCTCTGTACATCGATCGATCGATGTACATCATCCTCTGACATCGATCGATCGATGCCACCGTTTTATCCTGATTTTCATCCTGCATTTTCTGCAGATCTAAATGCAGTCCACTTCTTCAACACCATTCTGTAAATTACACTCACACATATTTCCATACACAGATAGGCTTCATATCACTACGAGGAGAATACATCAATAAGATCATGATCGAATCAAGAATGAAAGAATCGAATCAAGAATAAAAGAATCGAATCAGGAATAGAAGAACCACCATAAACACTTTGTGATACATCAATGGGATCATGATTGAATCAAGAATAAAAGAACAAAAATAAACACATTGGAATACATCAATAAGATCATGATTGAATCAAGAATAAAAGAACAACAATAAGCAAACAAAATACCGTTTTGAGCATGAAATCTTCATATCATTTTGAGGGAATAAATAGTATGCGCCTACCTTAATCCTAGCAAGAATTTAGATACGAGAGATGATGTAGGCACGGTGATGTGGTTGTGATTCCCACTCCTCTTGAAGCCTTGGATCAAAGATCTCCCCCCCTTTTTTCTTCTTGGCCGAAATTTGATGGGGGAGAAGGGGGAGAGGCTGCCGTTTCTTTTGAGAGAGTAGGGGAGGGGATTAGGGTTAATTATATGTTAAAAAGAGTGGGATGATAAGTGAGGTAAATTAGGGATAGAATTTGGTTAATTAGTTTATTATTATTATTTCTTTTTTTATTTTTTCCCCCACACATATCACACGGCAACCCTTTTTATTTTATATTTATTATTATATTTTTTTTATATGGGCATAACAAACCTACTGTCGATTGGAGTACAATTGTCTAGAGTAAGCATTCTGTTCCATGATATGCCATAATCCTTTGGATTGCATGTTGAAAGCGGATGAATACCTTAGATAAACTCCATAACTGGGGTCTATCTCAATCAAACATCTGTGTTCTTTGCAGGGGATCTATTGAAACACAAGATCATATCTTTTTTCTATGTCCCTACTCCTATCAAATCTGGAAGGCCATCTTGTCCCTCTTAGGTACTAGATTCAGTAGTGCCAACTGGCAGGACATCATCCATGTCCTTAGCACAAATTCAAACTGGCATTCTAAGCTGCAAAAAAAACCTTGCTCACTTTGGGTTTGCTTCCACTGTGTATCACATTTGGAGGGAGCGCAATCATCGAATTTTCAATCAATCCAGGATGGACCACCCTTCTCTCCTTAAGCACACACTGGATAGTATATCCTTTGCCGCCTGCAGCTGGCGAGGTTTCAAATGCACAAGAGCCAATTGGGAGCTTGCCCTTAATTTTGGTATTTCCACAAAAACCTTCACTAAATTCAACCCCCCATGGTTCCGAATGCTATCTCTTAGCCAGTCCCTGGTACTACTCTTCTATTTCCTTGTTCTGTATGAGTTTTTTGTACCGCTGCTTATCATTGCTTCCTTTTTTGGTATGGTACTGCTGGATTTCTCTCCCTTTTGCAGGATAGCAAGTCAGCTTGTTGGTGTACCTCACTTGGCGCTATGAAACTCTGCCTTCCAGATGTTTACTGTTGGAGGCCTTTTGTTCTGTTCAAATGGACTTTCCGCGAACTGCTTTATTCCCAGATGGATTGTAGAGTTTAAGAGAATAGATTTGAATGAAAAACCTCTCTTGTTTTCATTGATTTAGTAACCATACAATGCTTACAATATATAGTGAAAGAGTTCCTATCTATGACAACAGGGTCAACTCTTAAGATCTGATTTCAATCTACAAATCTTAGATTGTCAAAGATCTTGATTTTATTCTTCTTTATCCATATCTAATTCAAAGATCTTGGTTTGACTCTTGTATATTCAACACTCCCCCTCAAGTTGATCAGCGGGATAACCGATGTTTAACTTGTGCAATGTTGCCTCAAACACTTGTCTGCTAACTGCTTTCGTGAGAATATCTGCAAGCTGATCTTCAGATCGAACGAATGGTACTTCGACTATTCTTGCCTCAAGTTTCTCTTTTATGAAATGTCGATCAACCTCAATGTGTTTAGTTCTATCGTGTTGTACCGGATTTTCAGAAATCCTAATCGCCGCTTGATTGTCACACTTTAGCTTTGCTGGATACTTTAGAGGGAACCCAATCTCCTTCAGTAGTTTATCAATCCAGAGGACTTCCATAATCCCTTTAGACATTCCCCTAAACTCAGCCTCTGCACTGGATAACGCGACCACCTTCTGTTTCTTACTCCGCCAAGTCACAAGATTTCCTCCTACGAGAGAGAAATATCCAGAAGTTGATCTTCTATCACCCAAGTTTCCTGCCCAATCTGCATCAGTAAATACTTCAACGTTTAGATGACCATGATTTCTGTACCAAATTCCTCTTTCAGGATTCCCTTTTAGGTATCTCAAAATTCGCATCACTGCTGCCATATGCTCTTCCTGTGGTTTATGCATAAACTGACTTACTACACCAACTGCATAGGCTATATCAGGTCGAGTATGAGCGAGATATATCAGCTTTCCAACTAGTCTTTGATACTGCTCTTTGTCTACTGTTGGAACTCCCTCCTTAATCTGTAGCTTTTGATTTACCATTACAGGGGTATCGCTTGGCTTACAGTTTAGCATTCCTACCTCGGCCAACAAATCGAGAGTATATTTCCTTTGGGATATGAACAGACCTTTTTCTGAGCGAAGCACCTCGATCCCGAGAAAATACTTTAGTTCTCCTAAATCTTTCATTTCGAATTCTGAGAACAGACTCTTTCGAAGCCGAGCTATCTCCTCTGTGTCATTTCCTGAAATAACCATATCGTCCACATAAATAATTAGGCACGTGACTAAGTTACCATGTTGTTTCAGGAAGAGTGTGTGATCTGCATTGCTTTGTTTATATCCATTCTGTTTCATGACAAGAGTAAATCTTCCGAACCAAGCTCTCGGAGACTGCTTCAGTCCGTACAACGATCGTCTGAGTCTGCATACCTCATTTTCCTTGAAATTATGTGCAAAGCCAGGTGGTGCTTCCATATAAACCTCTTCTTTTAATTCTCCATGTAGAAAAGCGTTTTTAACATCAAATTGATATAACGGCCATCCTTTATTCACAGCAACAGAGAATAAGATCCTTACTGTATCAATTTTGGCCACCGGGGAGAATGTTTCCGAATAATCGATCCCATATGTCTGTGTATACCCTTTTGCTACCAATCGGGCTTTATATCGTTCAATTGTGCCGTCTGCTTTATACTTTATGGTGAATACCCACCGACATCCTACTGGTCGCTTTCCTTTCGGTAATACACACTTTTCCCATGTTTGGTTTTTTTCCAATGCGTCCATCTCAAGCTCCATTGCCTTTTTCCACTCTTCTTGTAGAACTGCTTCCTCTACACTTCGTGGAAGATTCTCAGTGTAGGTGAACAACGCCTTCCCATCAGACACACTTATTGGATGTTTGGAAGACTTACTTATCCTTTCAGGCGAGTACCTTCGAGGTGGAACGCCTCTGTTTCGTCTTGGAGGAAGGACATGTCCTTGCTGCTCTCTTGGGAGTTCAAGGTTTTCAATAGTCTCAATGGCAGGGAGATTATTATTAGAGGAATCAAAGGGTAATAATAACGGCAATGACTCACTTACCTCACATAGGACATCTACGGTTGAAGATTCATTTGGCGATGGATTTTGAGCTTCCACACTATCTATTGTGGACTGGGCATGCTCGACGGCGTCACCTGCTTGTCCTTGTTGAACATCCTCCGATTCCCTGGGGTTATGAAACCAGTCGAAAGGCTCACTAGATGTCTCCCCCTGGGCCTGAGTACGGTGTTTAAAGAAATATTCATCTTCAACGAAGATGCAATCAAGAGTGACATGGATTCGTCGAGTTAGGGGATCATAACAACGATAACCTTTTTGGTGAGTAGCATACCCGACAAAGACACATTTGGAAGCACAAGGATCCAATTTTGTACGATCTTGCTTAGGAATGTGTATATAGACTGTGCACCCGAATATTTTGGGTGGTAGGGTCATGAGAGAAGGTATGTCGACTTGGGTAGCGAGTGCTTGAATTGGTGTTTGTCGATTTAAGGTTCTGGTTGGAAGACGATTAATGAGATATGCTGAGGTAGAGATGGCTTCAGGCCAAAAATTCTTGGGGACACTAGATTCGATCATCATAGAGCGGGCCATTTCCAGTAAAAACCGGTTTTTTCGTTCAGCTACTCCATTTTGTTGCGGAGTGTATGAACAGGAAGTTTGATGAACCAGACCATTAGTCTGGAAAAACGTTTGTAATTCTTGGGACATATATTCACCGCCGTTGTCGGAGCGGAGAATTTGAATTTTTTTTCTGAACTGGGTTTCAATCATGTGAAAGAAGTGGATGAATTTAGCTGAGACTTCAGACTTTTGTTTGAGAAAATATACCCATGTCATACGTGAATAGTCATCAATAAAGATTACAAAGTATTTAAAGCCTTGTGGTGTGGAAAAAGGTGCTGGTCCCCACACATCGGAGTGAATAAGTGAAAAACAATGATTAACTCGAGTATTATTTGGACGAAAGGTACCCCTGTGATGTTTAGCAAGAATACAGGTATCACAAATATGAGGTTCACTCGACTGAGTAAAAAACTGAGGAAACAGAGTACGAAGGTAACCAAAGGAAGGGTGACCCAAGCGCCGGTGCCATAACCACAGTTGTCGGTCAGCAGTTCGATGGGTAAGCATGGACCGACCCCGTTGAGCATCCTCCTCCATATAGTATAGTCCTTGGCTCTCAATGCCACGCCCAATGATCTCCTGCGTATGAATGTCCTGCAAAAGGCAGAAATCGGGATAGATAAGAACGACACAGTGAAATTGTTTGGTAATTTGACTTAATGACAGTAATTTGGAAGATAAATTAGGAACATATAGGCAATTTCGCAGATGTAAGGTTGGTGAAATGGCAATGGTCCCACTGCCTTGAACCGGGACTAGGTCACCATTGGCAGTTTCAATGTGTGATTTAGGTAATTCAGAGGTGGTCAGATGTGTAAAGTCAGCAGGGTCAAAGGTCATGGTATCGGTGGCCCCGCAATCGAGAATCCACCGATTATGAAAAGGCTTTATTTTTGAGGTTCTTATGTAGTTTGCACAGATGGAGGGTGTTGAGAACGTTTGGTCGGTGTTCTTAACAGGATTAAGTTGGAGGGGTAAAAAAGGTTTTTTGTAGGATTTTGACTGTGAGGGTAATTTGGTAATTTCGCAGGTTTTAGGGCAACTATCAAGCAGGGGTATATTGGGAAAAACAGAATTAGGGTTGGGGGATATAAAAACCCCAACCCTACTTGAATTTGAGCCGCCCCCCTCATTTTTGCAGCGGCTGCTGCTGGAGCTACCTTCTCCTTCCTCTGGTTTTTCTTCCGCCGCTGTACTAGCTGTGATGGCGTTGATATTTTGATTGATGCCCACAGCAGCTGCGGCTCTTCCTGTCCCTCCGACCTCCTTTGCTCCGGCCTGCTTGCTGCCCCACCAATCTGGGTATCCAACCAATTCGAAGCACTCTTGTTTGGTGTGCTTCCTTTTTCCACAATGGGTACAAACCAATTTCATCTTATCTTCCTTATCAAGCCCACGCTGGGATGATTTTGAGCGTGGGTTTGTTGGAAACTTTCGGTTCTGGTCTTGTTTCCCTTGTGCCCGCAGTCCGGTCCCAATCCCTGATGATGATTCCTCTGAATCTGAAGGGACCCCTCCCCTTAAAATCACCATGCGCATGTCCTCCCTTCTGATTGCAGAATAAGCTGCTTCTGGAGAGGGCAAAGGTTCCCTTTTTAGCAACTCCCTCTTGACTGTGTCAAATCGTTCTTCCACTGCCATCAACAGCTGGTATAACCGCTGTTCTTGTATTTTATTGTTGTAGATGGTGATATCTGTTGGGTCCTGCATTGGATTCGGATCCCTTCGATCAATCTCCATCCAGATCCCTTGAAGCTTGTTCCAGATTTCTTCCAAGCTATTACCCCTTTGTCTGATGGTATTAGCCCGCTTGTGCAAGTCAAAAACTTGCAATGAGTCTGTGCCCGTTCCATAGGTCACTGCCAAACCTTCCCACAGTGCCTTTGCTGTTGGGTACTGGGAAACATTGTTGATCAGGCTTGGCTCTATGTTCTGTATGAGCCAAGTGAATACACAATGGTCTCCTATCTCCCATTGAGAGTATTTCGGATCCGTGGGAGCCGGAGGAGGAGGAGCCCCAGTGAGGTGCTGACTCCGGCCCCTGCCCCCTATGGCTCTTTTGATCAAAGTTGCCCAGAGTTGATAATTATCCCCATTAAGTTTAATCCCAATGGATAAATTATCAAGATTTGGACTTGGTTGCTGAAGATTAAAGTTGTTGAGCAGATTAGCTAATTGAATAGCTAGTTCAGTGTTTTCTGGTTTGTTATCGGTGGCTGACATTTTTTGTTTGATTTTTCCACAGGTGGCTTTTTAACGGTGGCTGCGCTGGTTTTGGCTAAAGGCTGAGAATAAGGTATCGGAACTGTGATGAAGTAATTTCTGAGTTCCAAGGTAAGGTATCTGGAACTGTGATGAAGTGTTTTTCTGAGGTTTTGGATGAAGGCTGAGGATAAAGTGTCAGGAACTGTGATGAAAATTTTTTTTTCTGAGTTCCAAGGCTTTACACCAACCCGTTGTTCTTGGGTCTAGGTTGATTGATAGTATTCTGGGATTCTATTTTATTGGTGATGATGAGCTCGGTGTTTGATCTTTATCAAATGATCGTAACACTTTGCTCTGATACCATGTAGAGTTTAAGAGAATAGATTTGAATGAAAAACCTCTCTTGTTTTCATTGATTTAGTAACCATACAATGCTTACAATATATAGTGAAAGAGTTCCTATCTATGACAACAGGGTCAACTCTTAAGATCTGATTTCAATCTACAAATCTTAGATTGTCAAAGATCTTGATTTTATTCTTCTTTATCCATATCTAATTCAAAGATCTTGGTTTGACTCTTGTATATTCAACATGGATCAATACTTTATGTTCTCATTGGCAAATATCACCATCATTTTGATACCTCCCCGATGCTGGGTTGTCGTGCTGCCTTTGGCCGCTAATTTTGTTTGCTACAATTCACTTTTTGGTTTGTAAACTTAGCTTAGTATGATTGTAGCATAGTCTAGGTGTGGTAGCCTATTACCATTTTTTGCTAAATGCCAATTTGTAGTCATACTGGACCAATTTTTGCTAAAGGTTGGCAATTGTCTTGTTCACATTGTAAGCCTCCTGTATCACCTTGCTTCGACTTCTCAAGTTGACAGCATATTTTGTAAATTTGCCAATTTGGGTCATATATGAAAATTTAAATTAAAAAAAAAAGTCGTTTAGATTAACTAATAGATGCTGACCTGATTTTATGCCTTGCGTTTTCCTTTTGTCTATCGTTAAGTTACATCACAATTTGAAGCTTTGATAATTGTTTCTGGTAACATTTTCGATCCTTTTGCTAGGGCAACTTGAACGTATCATTTGTCCAATAGTTTCCTTTGTATCACAGAAATAGATAACTTGAAAATGTCAGAAAATTAAGTTGTATTCTTCTGGGAAGATGCTGCAGACAGATACTTATATTTGTTCTGGATTGGGGTCATACCTTTAGTCCTATCTTCTTTTGACTATATCAAGGGATCTGAAATTGTACTTGAAACTTCAAATTTTGAGATGAAATATGTCAACTTGAAAGTAATAATAAAAAAAAAAAAACTAATTTCAAACTTAATAAAGACTTGTTGACTAAGTCAAGTAAAGATAAATCTACCTATAATCCGTAGTTTGTAATGGTTGGAGAAATGAAATGTATTATAGATACTTTTATCTTATGATTCTACGGAATAAACTCTTAGCCTATTAAACGAATTCTAGATAAAAGAATAAAAGTAAAATAAAATAACATATTCTAGATACTCTTGTACTATGTTTTATGACAGTTTTTTCGATGGCTAAGATATCTAACCTCTTTTATGGAAAAACAAAGGAAAAAAAAAACTGTGTATTTGGTCAAAGTAACATGACATGCATGGACTGTAGAACGTGTCATGTTGCCCTAAAGGACATTAAACACAAAGCAAAGAACATAAAAACAGAATCTGCTCACATATCCATACTTATGCAAAAGCAAGAACCTGCTGTAACACATTGAAAGAGAGGTATTATTATTACCCTAGCTCTACATTTACTGCACAGGCCACCATGCAGCTGAATTCATTTACTCCTCTTAACCACCACCACCCTCCTCTGCGCTCTATTAAAACCCCTTGTAGCATCACACCACCATAATCACAATCCCCTCCTCTCTCTTGTTCAGCTTGTCATCTTCTCGCTCTTGAGAAAGAAACACACACACACACACACACATACATACACAAAAAGACACTAATCAATCATGTGTGAGCTGAAATTTTCTGGGATTTGTTTGTTTTGGTTGTTAGCATTGAGTAACATTAACATATTTGTTACTCTAGTGTTAGGACAAGATGGCCAAGATGGGCAAGATGTTCCATTCCCATTTCCATTTCCATTTGGTAATGGTAATGGTGATGGTAACGGACCTAATGCTAATGCTCCAGACAGTGGAAGCAAAAGGGCTCCTATGGTTCCTGCTATGTTTATATTTGGAGACTCTCTAATTGATAATGGCAACAACAACAACTTGCCTTCTTTTGCTAAAGCCAATTATTTTCCTTATGGGATTGACTTCAACGGTGGTCCTACTGGCCGTTTCTCTAATGGTTACACCATGGTCGATCAAATTGGTATGTACCATATCTCCCCCTCCCCCCCCCCCCCAACAAAAAAAAAAGAATTATGCTTTTTGTAACATGCATGTACATTAATAGTCATGACTTGTTTTGTATGATTATTATTGTGTTTCCTAGAGAGCATGCATGAAACTAGATTTGGTTGACTTGGAGGACTTCTATCTTTGTTAGTAGCTTTATTATTTTCTTTCCTTTGGGGGGTGGGGGGTCGAGAGTTTTGCATGTCAAAAGGATCTTCATGCATAAATTTAAAATGCAAGCATCATTGTACTATGTTTAGAATAGCTAGAGAACTGACTACTTTCACTTATATTAGTGATTCTATCTAATCCATTTTAACATGCATATGGTAGAATGTGTGTGCGTGTGTGTATAGAAAACCGCATATTTAGATACTTTCTAACTGTTAGCCAAACATGAAAACATCCATAGTAGAAGCCATTGTGAAATCCCATGATCAAAAAAACACGTTAGATTAGGTGAAAATGGTAATCTAATACATTGAGCATGTTCACATTTGCAGCTGAGATGTTGGGACTTCCTCTGGTACCACCATTTTCGGAAGCATCCGGTGATCAAATGCGATATGGAGTGAACTATGCCTCTGCTGCTGCTGGAATCCTTGACAATACTGGCAGGAATTTTGTATGTATATATGATAAAGTTTTCACCTCAACCTTTTCTATACATATTGGCTTAATGATTAATGATGGTAATGATGATCAATGTTTTTTCTTTGTGCAGGTGGGCAGGATCCCATTTAACCAACAGATCAAGAATTTTGAGAGCACGCTTGATCAAATCACAGCTAATCTTGGAGCATCAGATGTATCTCAAGCGCTTTCTAAATGCATTTTCTTTGTGGGAATGGGAAGTAATGACTATCTCAACAATTATTTGATGCCTAATTATAACACCAAAAATCAATACAACGGTCAGCAGTTTGCAGATCTTTTAATGCAACAATACTCTCAGCAGCTCACTGTAAGCCCATTCTTCCAAGAATTATTACATGGTTCGATCATTTCAACATAATAAAACCATTGTCTAGTCTCTCAAGATCTCAACTTTATCTGTCAAACTTCTCTGTCGACATTTTTTCATTACGCTTTATATTGGATGATAATATTTTTTTGCATTGTGGGTTTTGATTGTTTTGGAACAAGAACAGAGGTTATACAACCTTGGAGCAAGGAAATTTGTGATAGCAGGGGTGGGGTTGATGGGGTGCATTCCTAGCATTCTATCTCAAAGTCCAGTTGGAATTTGCTCAGACTCGGTTAACCAATTGATCGTCCCCTTCAACACAAACACAAGAAAGATGATCCAGAATCTCACTGCTAATCTTCCTGGATCGAAATTTTCCTACATCGACGTTCACAACATGTTCCAGGATCTTCTTGACAACCATCGATCTTATGGTATGCCCCATATGACATGCCCACTGCTTATCTAGCAACTCTTACTACGAGTAATTTTAATACTCATCCCGTGTTACAAAGAGGTGACATGATGATGAACTGTGAAAAAATTACTTTATACTGTTACACTCTACTTGTACCAGTTACTCATGTAACGTATTATTAAAATGTGCCCTCATTTGATGCTTAAAAGCGACAAGTTTCGTCTGATAATTATTTATGTGTTCTCTTTTTTCCCTCCAGGATTTAGCGTGATAAACAGAGGATGCTGTGGGATAGGGAGAAACAGAGGGCAGATCACATGCCTTCCATTTCAGGTGCCATGTCCAGCAAGGAATAGATACATATTTTGGGATGCTTTCCACCCAACGGAGGCAGTGAATATATTGTTTGGGAAGAATGCTTTCAATGGAGGCCCCAATTCTGTGTACCCCATCAATATAGAGCAACTTGCCCGTCTTTGATGTAGTCAGAGTTTGCCTTTGAAGAATCTGGGCCCGTCAGCTTTCATTTTCTTCATTTGTAGAAGTATGTTGTTATGTTTGCTAAAGTTGATTGACCTGCAACAACTGTCTTGATGTGATGCATCAGATTTGCAATGTATAATCATAATTTTGACTTGTTTCTAGATCATTGCCATCACTAGGGAATGAATTATGTGTTTTTTTCATTGCGTTGCCATTTCAAGCTTGTTTTAAGCCTACCAACCTTCTCCTTTGGAGGGAAAACAACCAACACCACCAAAAAGAAAGAGAAAAAAAAACCAAAGAATAAAAGGAGGACAAGTAACCTTCTTTAACGGCATTCATAATTTTCTTTAACTTATAGACATGTCAGTCAGGCTTTCATATGCTCAAGCTGCGGTTTTACTTAATCTTTTTGGAGCTGATATAGCCCGACTGAGAGTCCTATTATGGTAAACAGTTTACTACAGAATAGTACACTGGTCAGCAGCATTAAGGTGAAGCCCTCTTTCAAGTTAAAAAGGGTTCTGATAGCAATCATATGTTCAGTGGTTCAGATATGAAGCTGACAAGTTGAAGCACAAGGGCTAGGGGTCCACGAAAATAAAGCCAGCCTATTACAACTTATATTTTCTTCTCCCTTATCCAAGGAAGGAATCCAGACCGTTGACACCCCCAGCCCACAGGCCAAAAAAAATCTGTGCTTCCAAACAAGAAAAAGAAAAGATGCATGCTTTATGAAATAAAGTTGACAAATGATGGTCAATGGAATTTAGGCTTTGCCAGTTTTTTGTTCTAAGAAATTTGTATGCTCAGGTAATCCACATCTCCCTCTTTTTTTTCTTTCTTTTTTGTTCCCTTCTCCTCATGTTCTCTGTCCTTCCCTTCTGTAGTGCAGATGGGACCCACTTTTTCTGCAAGGAGAATGTAAAGAAAGAATCTTTTTTGCTTGATGAAACTATTCTACAATTAAGTTGATGCTTTAAAGACATTATTATTAGTAGTTCCTTAACGAATAAAATGTACAAGATATATGTGACCTATTACAATGATGAATCACTTTCCCGGTACATGGTTGGGCTTACTAGTTACTCCTGTCTGCTTCATTCAGTAGCAATATAAACTCTCTCTTTATAATCACAATTATCAGACTGCATGAGAGGGGGGGGGGGGGGGGGGGGGGGATTGAAATATGAATCTTAGCTCTTTCCATGATGGTCATGTTGATTTTGAATCAAAATAACAAAACTAGAGCAACAAAAGACTAGAGATGAATTGAAGAAGCATTCTTGCTGATGAATTTGAAATAGAACTTTGAGAGATTTTTAATTTAATTCTAGAAGAAGTCAGGATGCTAGTGAGAGATAATAACTAACCGAATAAATCAACTACAACATGCATTATCCCAACATTATCCCATTGCCTTATGGCGAGATATGGAAGGTCGAAACAGTCTCAATCATACACCAAACTCGAGGACTATCAGAAATTCCTTTCAGAATGTGGAATAAGTGAATGGGGCAGTGGAAGGGAGGTTATCCATGTTGAGTCTGTTACCGTTACACAATGATTACAGAGATTGGTAACCTCAGTCTTGGATGTATTTCCTCAATGGACCCATATATGAAGATATACTAAAATATCATCTAAAGATTAGCTTTGCAAGTGCCAGAAGTTAGCTGTGGACATGTAGATGTTGTTACTGGTCAGCAGGTAAATAATAGACGGTATTGAGACTCCTGCTGTAAGCAAATGTTTTGTATCTGAGACTACTTGTATGTCAATACTCCGGCTGTAAGTGAATGTTTTGTATCTGAGACTGCTCGTATGAAACGCTTCAGTGTGGATACAGCATGCATCTATTCCACTAATCACTGAACATATAAACGGTGAAGGAAAAACCAAAAACATCTCATTGGTACATTTTTATGTTATCTTTCACATCTGAAATATTCTTATTCGTCATGGAAGCTCATAAAGTTTACACGTAATACGCGAACATTGATACAATACTGTTATTGCAATGTGGCAATCAGTTTTTAGACGTGCCATATATTGTTAAAATCATGTGAAAACATGCACCATATACATGTTCCAACTAACAAAACATGGTGTCGCAAAAGAATTACCTGAAATAAAATAGAAACTGGAGTTGTCAAGTGGTAATGTCAAACAACACCACTATCAAGTCTTGATCTTAGAGAAAGGGAGTTGAGCTCTCAGATGATAAGGCCAATATACTACTCGCTGGCGGTCTCTTCTAGGCAAATCTTGCTGGCCGTAAGTCTCTGAAATGTCACTTTCAAAAAATTGATCTCCTAAAGTAACACAAAAATGGCATACCAAATATGCTTCTAAACAAGTTCACAGAAGGGAGAAGCAAATGCATGACCAAGCACACTTGCAATACCCCTGGATCAAAAGTTGCATCTCAAATTCTGAATCCAACACAAAGCAGCAATAATGTGTCTCTCCTTAGAAAAGCCATTTGAGCAAAATATGATTTAGATCCAATACATGACAACGTTTTCTTAGAGAGTCTGTTCTACCCTAACACCAATCCCTTGGTTGACCTTAGCCCTACTGCATCTGCAATTTCATTTCTAACTTAACGGTTGCAAATACACATTCCCTGTTTCACTTCACGCTGAAGACAGCTTGAACCACGAACAAGACCATATAGCATATTATACCGAACATGGTAATATAAGCCCCAGAAAACTCAACTAAAATGTTAGTCCAGGAAGAAGAAAACACAAACCAAAAGTTCTAAAAGAATAGTTAGATTACTCAAAGTAAACCCATGTTTAATCAAACATAGTTCACATACAAATAACCACCAGAAGCTTGATATCATGTCACTAATAATGAAAAAAAAAAAAACTTCCAAGAGGAAGCCCTATAAAATACACTTAAGAAAAGCAAAAACATTTGAAAGTATCAACATTAACTAATGCAGAGATACTATCATCTGAATAACATAGCCATCTCAATTACAACTTTTTCCAAAAAGAAAAAAAGAAAGAAAGAAAAGAAGAAAACCTAATCTTCAACTAGGAGGCCTAAAGTAATCATATCATCACCAATTCGAATTGTGTTATTCAGTAAGATGCTTTGCTGCTGCCTTGGAAGTGCAGGAACGAGGGATACAGTCCAGTTATCAACCCCCTCTATGCAAAATTATTTGACCTAAATGATTTTCCTTGCTCAGAAAAAAGCATGCAGTTTTAGCCCAGCCATCCATCCAAATCTGTCATGCCATCAGAATGTATAGATAAGCACAACAAACATAACCATGTAAAAATGTGCAAATTTGTGATGCAATGACCAAAAAGGAAAGTTTTGATTACAAGGGAAATACTATTTTAATACCAGCAGGGTCAGGAAATTCACTTATGCACATCACTCAATCATAAAGATGGCTGTTGGACTTCCTGGGGATGGTGGATTCTGCTTTAGAAGAGATGCGTGAGGGCCAGCTCTCTCAACAGCACCAGGATCTACTGCAGACAAAATCTCCAATCTTTCTAGACCTAGCTGCCTTTTGATAAAGTCTGAGTTTGTCTGAAGAACCTCAAACTCACCAAATGGCAACTTTAGATCCAGTGCTTGCACTCCGACAGCCTTGACCTCATCCTTCTTGAACCTCAAGAAAGGCATGCATTGTTTTTGTAATTGTTTAAAATTGCCTCCCTGTCCAAAGGCACTCTGCTGCAATTCAGAAAGTATTTCCTGGTCTGGAGCAAAGGTGGAGGTAGCACGATTATATTTGTTCTGGAGTATGATCAGGCACTCTTTCTTCCATCCGTCATAGAGCTCGTTCACAAATATCAGGCCAGAGTTTGGCTTTGTCTTACTATTTGATGCCTGCTTATGCAAAAGCTTCCTTGTTGAGACTACGATATCTTGAATATATTTATTTGCTTTCTTCAGAGTTAAATCAGGCACAACAGCTTCTGGCCACCCAGCTTTTATGACAAAGCCATCCTTCTTCAAAAGCTCCCTCCAAACATATTCAGCATAGTGCGGGCAAATTGGAGTAATTAACCTCGTCTGCACATCCATAAATCGCCAAAGTAAATCACGATTCATTCCTCCTGAGCCACAAGAGAGTCGGTATTCATCCCTCGCTGCCTGAAGATCATAGAAGCCAACTTTCAGCGCTTCCCTAAACATGTAATCGCTGTAATTCTTCTCTGACATCTTGACAGCCAAATTTATTTCGTTGGCAAATACTTTATCTGCAAAAGTCAAAGGAGGCCCGTTTCTCAAAGAGGACTCTGAAGCCAGAACCTCCTCCATCCAGGATATCTCCTTTGTAAGGCGCAATATCGCAGCATTGGCAGTTTCAAAGACAAAGTTTGCATCATCCATTCCATCACCTGCATCAGCAAGAGAGAATCTAGTAGCATCAGCAGAGAACTCCTGAATTGCTTCTCGAAGAGTCCTGAAATTCCCGGTTGATTTGGACATCTTCTCTGAATTGAGCATCAGGTGCCCATTGCATCTGAAACCCCGGGGCCAATGCTTCTTTGGTAAAAGTGCTGTGTGGTTGTAAGCGCAGAAAGTCAGATGATTCTGTATCAGATCCTTTCCAGAAACCCTCAGATCAAAAGGATACCAGTACTCAAACTCCGTCTTCATCTGATTCAAAAGATGTGATGGTATTTCCGAAGATTCTGGAAATGGACCACCATAGAATAAGAAATCCCAAACCTCATCAGTCAGTTGCTCTGGTTTCACTGAAGACGTGTCTTTGCCATACATATCTCCCCCCTGTAGCAAATGAGATACAGTATAGTAAGCCATATAAAGAGTGGAATCAGATAAGGATTCAACAAGAAATTGCTCATCCCAAGGAATACGAGTGCCAAGGCCAAAATTACGAGAACAAGCCCACTGATTCAGCCAGCTTAATGTGTGTAGAAAGCCATTTCGTGTCTCATCGGAGAAGAGATTCATCATAGAAAAGCATTCCTCTGTCGTTTTCCTCCACTCTGATTCCCCATAAGTTATGTACCATTGATCAGTCAATGCAACAACACATTCATCACCTGATCGAGATATTACTTTCTTTTCCGGCTCACTATAGACCACAGCTTGATCGTTCTCTAACAGCATGTTCCTGATCAAACTCTTCGCCTCCTGGACTTTCATTCCAGCATACTCTCCAGCAATCATGGTTCCCTCATAAAAACCCCCTTTATATATTATTTTCTTGGCCTCATCCAGTTTTTCTCTCTCATTTTGGCTCTTGATCTTTTTCTCTATGCAAATTCTTTCTGCTGACTTATCTCCAAAATCAGGATGGTTGATTATTGGTATTATCTCAAACGGCAAAACCCACTCATCCTTCACACCAAACTTGGCTCTAAAAGCAGGTTTAGATTTCAGATCCTGTAAAGCCATGTAATCATCTGGTGAATCACTCGGAACACTAGTTACGACGCCAGTACCTTTGTCAGTGAGAACTGATAACATAGGCAAAGTGTATATGACTTCATTGAATGCCAAAGGAGACCTCAACGGCAAGCCAATGATATCGTGACCTGTCAGCTCAACCAAACAGGTTGGCTTCTCCGGAACACGAGATAACCTCTGGTAAGCCAAATTAAGTGCTGCCCTCCTGGTCAAGATGAACACATCAGTGTCATTTATTTCAAATGCTCCATATTTGCCATCTGGCAGAACCCATGCATTTGTTTGTCCATACATAGTCTCTGGCCTTAAAGTAGCAGCAGCAAGGTAAACTTTCTTGCCCTCCAAAACACCTAACTTTGCAGGGAATGGTGAGAGTAACTCCATCTTAATAAGAGTGTACTCCTGAGGAATTACACCTTCTCCTGAAGCCCGATCGTGATCAGCACACGGCTGACCATCCAAGGGAGAATATATAGCATACCGCAGATCTTTGACTATTTTCCCTGTGGCTTTCAATTTCTTCATCTGCCACCGAACAAATGAATCAAAAAATGGGTTCATATCAGTAGTTACAAATGTTCTCCTCCAGTCGCAGCCCAACCCAAAAGCTTTCAAATCCTCCACTGCAAGGGGTGGGAAAAATGTCAGCCAGTGATACGGATTAGTGAACTTTGCAATTTCCTCGTCAGATATGCCGTAACTCCTCATTATCTCCCACTGAAACTTTGCCCCACCAGACTTAGCTACTGCCTTTGACTTCTTGCCTTTAAATTTTCCTCCAGGAGCATTTTGACCTCCATCGTTTTGAGCCTCTGGCTTCGCACTTGAGCCGACCTCTTCCTCGTCTTTTACAACAGGTAACTCCGGAGGGTTCCCAAACATCTCTATCTCCCTTGCAAGCTTATCTGCTGAGGCCTTGATGGGCATGCCAGTGCAGTGGAAAGCAAACGGCAAGAGCACATTCGCGCCCCTTAATCTGTGATAAGCAGCAGCAAATTCAAGCTTCGAGAGAGAAAATGCATGACCCAAGTGTAAATATCCATTCATGTAAGGGAAAGGGAAATTCCCATAGAACTTCTCTCCTGGTGCTGGAACAGATTCCTTAGGATCAGCTTTGTGCACACCCTTCTCCGCCCATAACTTCTGAACGTCGGACTCAATCCCCAACAGCTTATTTTTCCGAGCAAAACTCTTGCCAGATTCCTCAGCCATTGAATTATCCGCGATGCTACAAAATCTGCATTGATTACAAACGTTTCATTTCAGAAATACACCATCTACCCTTTTCTCAGTAATCCGCATAATTGTAAGAAAGATCGTACGATCCCAACAAACGATAAGCTTAATCAAGGGTTCTAATTTTCAAAAATCAAAAAGCAAAAGAAAGAGAATCTGAACATTATCAATATACAAAAGCGTCAACTGCAGCAAATGGATGCAAAGGAAAATCGAAAGCTTACCTTGTTTGCAGTGAAAATAGAGAGAAGAACGTTGAGAATGAGAGCTTGGGCAGCACGAAACGCCTCGCTAAGAGAAGAGGCGCCACAGTTGCATAAGAAAGATAGGGTGCAGCCCGGCAGGGTTTTGGGACAGCTTATAAAAGCTGCCTCCGTTTCCTCTCACTTCCACTCCTAACAATTCGGGTCAGACCGGGTCGTCTTTAATTTGCTCTCCCATTTAATGATATGTACACATTTTTGGAGGAGAATTTTCATATTTTTGTTATAGTTTTAGTTTTAAAAACCCAAAATAGGATGAAAATTGATGAAATTCTACAAAATGCAACTAACAATTGCGTTCAAATGGACCCTGAATAGTAATGACAATCGCATCTAGAAAGTCAATCTTTGAACGACACTGACAGTTGCATCCAAAGGTTAAACGGTTTTCGGTGGGACAAAATATTTGGAAGCTGAAAAACCACACAAGCCTGGACGACATTGGCAGACGTGTCCCAGGACATGGAAATGACTGGACGGCATTGCTAGTCGCGTCCAAGGCTTTAGACTGACAGCATTACTATGATTCTGTGAATGCGAATTGATTTGTTATGACATTTGTACTATGTAACTGATTGTTTCGAGCTATGCACATATATTATATTAGTTTAAATTGTGGTTAAATGTTTATACGTTGACTAAAGAAAGGTTTCGTTTAATACCCATGTGATGTAAGACGGATTTGATACCACCTTTCTAAAATTATGACAGGTTCGATAGCACCGTCCTGAAATTAGGACGGGTTTGACAACACTGTCTTTCAATTACATCGTTATATAAATATACATTAATATAGTCTCACTGCAACAACCGATTTCAATTCGAAAGATAATTGATGTTAATTTGTTCTGTATGTTTATGAAGCAGTCCAATCCCATTGTCATAAAAAAAATTCAGAAAACACAATACTGGATGAATTTACTCAACGTATGTTGGTGGCTATCGGAAAAGACAAACATAAATATGGCCTTGAGTTTGTTTGTATGTGGTCACGTTCAAGTTCGAGCAAACGTGAAGGGTTTATTTGGATGCTGTTACGATATACACTGATTACTAAAAAGAGTAAAAGGAGCATTAGGGCTGGGCTCCCAAATGCAAATGAACAGTCAAAGAAACAATGAAACTCTTAAAAAGATCCGATTGTTGAACTATAATTATAGTCAGAACTTTGTAGACTATGCTTTGTATGTTGTCTAACTTGTAGCAATAAAAGTGCAATTAAAATTGTCTTGATTGATAATTTTATGCGGTTGAGTGTTCAATAAATAAATTCTTGTCTAACCCCAACCATAATTTAAACATATCACAAACTCTAACATAATCCTAATTCTAACCTAATCCTAACACTAACCTAACACTAAAAAAACCTAACCCAATCCCTCTCAATAACATTACATTGAATAAAGACTATTTTTTAAAACAAACGTTACGTAGAATAAAAACTATCTATTTCTTTGACACAAACATTGTATAGAATATACAACCAAATGACAACACGAGCAATTTATTTTTCTAGCATAAACATCGTAAATCACAAACAGCTAATCAGTATTATGAATTGTTATGTAGTAGGACACATGTTACACTTGTGTCATACTTGTTTATATACACTACACTTTTGATTGTAGTTACGACGATCCATCTGTCTTTGAAAGCGAGTTGATTGTGATATGTCTCGACTGTATTCTCTGCGAACAGAATTGGATTCAAGACTGCATGGAGTTGCAGACCATTGTGCTGAGAGCCAGACATAATGGAATGAAACATTGTACGTTTCTAACATTGCATGACAAGAGTAAAAGGGAACAATAAGTTCCGCCGCTACACTGCGCATATTATGGCATACCTTCATTGTGTGTGTGAGCAAGACATATGATAAAGACGAAATTTTCCACAAGTGCAAGTCGTTGTTTAGATTTACTGTATGAGAAGCACCACCATGATCTGAACCATGTCGAGTCACAACCTTGTACATGCCTTCTCGCATATCATATGCTTGCACCCTGTGCTTTCCTGCATTTCATTCATTTTCAATATATCATTGTTGCACCGTCACTGTCCATCTATCTATCTCCTGCTGTCAAATGTGACGACGTCTCTTATCACTTTTTATTTAACATCTTCATCATCCTTTTGAACACTGCTTATGCACAAGCACTTATTGATAAATGTCTAGCTCTCTTGAGTATATTGTTCCACGACTCAAAAATTGGTTGTCATCACATAATATCTTCTACCTCCATTGTAGAACAGTGTCCATATGTCGAGTGATACTACATTAGATAAGTGTATGCATCTTCATTCAGCTCCTTCAGTTTCGACATACGTTAATTAAACATGTGAGAACTTGGCATAGTTTAAACTTCTAACCTTCATATTAAAATATCAACTTAATTGCTAAGATAAGGCCCGGTCCACAAATTTCCATAGACAGATGTGAGATCTTGGCATGAAATATATTATCCCACTATATATTTTAGAATATAATCCATTTGATATGCATGCGTGGTGCATTATTCTCTCTTTAAATACGTATATAGGACATTATTTTATTAATTGATGAGAGGATGAGATACAATTGAGTTAGAAAATCATCACAGATAGAAATTTGGTTGGCAGTTTAGATCTAATTAAAGAGAATGTAAGAGAGTTCTAGCTTACACACATGAGTTTCCACACGTCACAAATAAGACATTTACGACAACATAATACCAAATGAGTGGTTGTGTTATTGGATGCAAAACATCGTGGTGAGAGGGTTTCCACTGCTTCAACCTAAGGAGCTTCATAGAGAATATAAATCAGGGTTTCCACTGCTTCAACCTAAGGAGCTTTATAGAGAATATAAATCAGATCATTCAAAAAAGACACACAACATGGTACTCATAAAATTTGTAAAGTTCTAGTGTAAACATTCTGAACAAGGTGATCTACCACGTTAGACATGCGAAAGTACCTTTTGCCTGTGGTGAAGATATCTTCTTATGTATTTCTCTTACATGAAGAGCTTGCAAAAAGGGCCTTTATTTCCGTATTAGTAGTGAAACGAGCACAACTAGCTTAAGATGCAATGCAGCTTAGGTTCAGGTGCTTTGACCTTACTATACAATTGGATAATACTTCAGCTGAACAGGCTCAAGAGAAAAACGGCATGCATGTTCATTTGTCTCTAGCAAAAGCTATGATAGTTCATCTCTTGCATTTACTGTTCCCCCCCACCCCCCACCCCCAAACCTCCAGAGAGGAAGCTCAAACTATAATCCCTTCAAAGATTGCCTCAGGTGAACCCTGAGAAATCACCAAGAGACTATTCATCATCATCATCATCCGAACCCAGTATATCCCAACGACAGCAAAATCACCAAGAGACTATGAACCTTCTCAACCTTTCTTTTTATTTTGTTTTATTTTATTTACTCTGTGAAGAGAACAATGACACACTCTTTTTTAACTTTGAAATATGATGGAATAAAACAAAACGAATCACTAAATTGTTGAAGTTTCTTGTAATGTGAAGTAACAGACAATCAACATAATATTTGACACAATTTTCATTATGGGTTATCGGAAAACAACATCTATGTATTTCCAACACACAGATAAGGTTGCGTACATCTGAATCCCTCTTACCTCACTATAGACGGAAGTCTAAGTCAATGGGTAAATGTTGTTGTATTATCTGGAGAGACTCAACTTTCCTATTAGCAGGCCAAAATATGAACACCATTGCACTGAATGATACACTAACAGTTCTGTCCATCTATTGTCACACACACACAAGGCAGGAAAAAGGGCATATACCTGTTAGTCCCCATGGCATAATACACAAGGTCATATAAAGCGAATACTCAATTTACAAGACCGAATTGTCAAACCAAAAAAACACACACACACACACACACACACAAGAAAAAGAGCTGCAATAGCTCAAAAATTGATTTGTGAAGGCAAACAAAGAAATTGCAAATACAAGTGGAGAGGTGCTGTTTATACAGATGTAGTGTTTCAGGAGGTAAAGCAAGCAGGACATACTAATGACCTGAGAAAAAATTTCGTTATCACCACTGAGCAGGAAGATTAAATATGAAAAGAATTTCTGGAGAAAAGGCAACTTTACGTTGTCCACATTTGCTGTATCACAGTACAGAAGCATACACCAGGATGCAGGTATGAGTATCACAAGAATCAAAGTATAAGTTGAGTAAATACATTTGAGACTTTTGAAGATAATTCACGTATCGTTCATGTGAGGCTTTTGACAGTGGAAAGCCAGAGAGCCATTCAGATTACTACTGCAAAGCGCCTGAAACAGAGTAAATGAAATCCAAGAACCCTGTTCCCTTAAGAAGACCTTCACCAGTCAAAAGTTCAAAATCTAATAGCAACAGAAAACCAATAACTGCAGCCTTTCCATTTATCACTTCATTCCTTCTAGTGAATCCAAACCCTTCAAGTTCCTCATCGACCACCATCCTCACCTAAGACGGAACAAAAAGGCAGACAGTGAGCTTTATTATATGGTTCAGATATTGTCATAAACAACCAACTTTTAATGGTTTCCTACCTCTTCTACATTGACATCTGTAGCAGTGGCACCAGGTTGAGCTTTTCCACTAAAGACGATCTCAGTTGCTGCATCGGACTGTACACCTCCTCCTCTGGTCCTTACACAGATGTTGTCACCATCAATTTTCACTTGATAAACAAGTAAGTTTCTCAGAGGAGGAGTAAGTACCCTCAGTACAGGATTATTGGGATACCAATCTTTAATAGTTCCACTTCGCAACTCAAACGTGCTATCAGTCGTCGGGCAAACAATACATCCATCCTGTGGAAAATGGAAACAAACCAATTTAGTTTTTGTTACCCGTCAAATAGTAACTACGTGTAAAACATGTAGCAGAAAACACTAGAAGCCAAATGCTTTCAAGTGGCAAAAGTACAAGCAGTACAAACCCTCCATCATTTTTTAAAAACAAGATAGCCACTTACAACCAGAATAAGTAGGAAAAGGCAGCTTATTCGCTTTTTTCTCTCTTTTTAATCTCATCAGTTTTGCAGGCATATGAAGGTCTATCTCATTGATGCAGTGCAAACACAAACTACTTACAGGTTTAGATAATTGAAATGGCGGACCTTTCAGTCATAATGTTCCGGTACTTCATGCACAAATTAATTACCCGTTAATTTGCGCCTATATTATGATTTGATGGTTACCAGTCCATAAGATCTTAAGACTTTCCTTTTCCAATATTCTTACTCCATCTGCAATAGACTACAATTCCTGCCTCTCATTCACAAGAGTCCACAAGGAACATCTAGAATAATTCATTGTTGATTGGAACATGACAACTTTGAACAGTTATGTATAATTTATCTTCGTAATATCTCAGCTGCTCGTACAAGCACCGCTACCACAAGAGAATGTACTGCAGGAGTTAAAACGAAATTCTTCACCCTTTTTTTCACACAAGAAATTATAAGAAAAAAGATGGCCCCTTTTAGTGGAACTCTGTATGAAGAGAATAAAAGAATAATCTAACTGTTGCTAGAAGCATATGATCTTCCAGAGAAGCACAGCAGTTACATTAAAACAATCAGGAAAGAACAAGACCACTCAATCTATTACATCATGAAACAGATGAAACAGTCAGAAAAGAGTTAGTTGGCAATTTATACAATCATGGGGCAGATATGCCCAAAACCTTTTTTTAAAAAAAATTTATTTCTAGTTTCATATTTTGATTCATTACATAGTAGTTAAGTACAACAAATACATTGTCTTTTACAATATTCCATTCTGAAATTTCGAAACTAAAACAGGTTTATTTTAAATAAACTTAAGAACATTGGAACACCTTTAAAAATAATATCGTAGTAACGGTAAAAAAATATAAATGAAAGTGAGTGTCTGTGAAAGAGGAAAGGAGAGGGACAGTGATATACCTGGGTGAGTTTAGCATTAAGAAGACCTTCAGAATAAGCACCTTCAGCAGGAGACCTATTCTCAATCGCAAAGATACTATCTTTATACCAAAGCAGCAGAATGGTCTGATTATTCAGTAAGATCACGCGCCGCTCCCCTTTAGGCAGAGCTGTCAAAGGGACCACCGGAACCCACTTCCCGTTATCCTCCGGTGGCGGCGTCTCGGTGGAGGAAGATGAAGGTGATGACGAGGAGGAGGAGAGGTCGGTAGCCTTGCATGAAAGTCGAAATCTTGATGAGGGGAGAATGAGCTTGGAAAGAAAGGAAGGTGAGGTAGTGTGGCAGCGTCGGCGGTGGTGGAGTGGAGAACGGACGATCGGGAAGCCGGAGGTGGTGGTGGTAGATGCTGTGGCCATGAGTAAGCAGTAATGTTGAGAGGCAAGAGAGTCGAAAACAAGACACCGAAAGGAGACGAGCCACACAAAGAAGATAATAAGAAACATTTTTTATCCATTCCTTTTTTTTTTAATCCATAGTATAATCCATGTACTCATATTTTATTGAAATAATTATGTAAAATTTGAAAATTAACATTCAATGACGATTACTGTTAATCTTTAACATCTGGTGAATTTATATCTTAAGATCTGACAAAAATACTCATCTTGCTTTCCTCCTCCAACCAACTCTTTCCTTCTCTTTTCTTTCTTCCAAAATCACCATCAATATCAAACTACCACCAAACGACCTGCCCATCTCCTCAAAGAGCTTTTCCTCCTCTTCCGTACGACTCTTTAATCGGTCTTAAAAACACTGGTTTTAAGGATGATTGATTATCCTTATTCGACTCTTTACTGTCTTAAAAATGGAACATGTGTTAAAATGCGTTCTATAAATTCAATATCAATGGAACATGTGTTAAAATGCGTTCTATAAATTCAATATCAATGAATCTATAAAAAAGAAAACTAACTTCATAACAGCAGTTGAAACAATCAATATAACTTGCTTCCTTATAATTGATCGTCACACACGAGTTGAGACAGAGAGGGCGAGGCCCCGTGCGGTGACTCACCGTACTCTTCACCACATGACACGTAACAGCAGAGATGGGTAGTGAGGCTGGATGAAGGTTACACTCATCCATGTTCACTATCCCTCCTTGTTGCCACGTGTGGCACGGTGACGCAGATGATGAGGAAAGATAAGTGAGGGATTTGAACTCCTCCGAGAGGGCTTTCACAGGCTGCTTAGCCAGTTCCATACATCAAACCAAAAAAATCCGCTAAAAGAGTTGAGTTGCTAAGATTTAGTATGTGATCAACAATGTTGATCAGAATGTACTATGTTAAAAAAAAACAATTATTTTTGTTTGTTCTTAGAACATAAAGGTTTGGCTATAAACATGACCGAACATGCGGTCAGAAGGTGTTCCATATGTGATGAAGCCGGATTTTCACCAGGGGTCAAGATGACCTCAAATTAACGCTGTCAACTAACTTGAAGAATTGTTATCTGGATTGAAGGTTGTAGCTAAAATAGCTTCTAAAATATCCTGCACAAGAAAGCACGGATCAGAGGTCCCAGAGGGTTGGCCCCGGGAAAACCCTCCGACGCTCAAGTCAGTTTGGGTCATTTCTCACTAAGAATATAATTTAAATAGTGAGTTCAGAGTTTCTCACAGTATGAGCTGAGGAGAAAAGTGTATGAATTGGCTTTAGGGTATGAATGTTTTTATTCCGGACCCCCTTCTTTGTCTCGATTGATCTGCTTTTATTAACTTTTTTCTGCCTTTAGCTTCTGATGACGGACGAGATGTTTGCTTGGGGCAGAAAACCTAGGACATCGTAGGTCTGCTGATGTGACTGGTAGACTGCTGATGTGACTAATAGGCCTGCTGGAATGACCTTAGCGTGTCCAGAATGAATAACCAGATGTAATCATTATACTCGAATTGCACTTCTGCCTGATAATTCCTCGATGTAACGATGTGCTTAATTCCTTTGCTGAAGTGCCCAACTAAGCCTTGCCGAAGTGCATAGTTGGATCCAGCTGAAGTGGTCTGAAGTACGGCACTTGGACAAAAGCTAAAGTTGGTGCCGAGGTGCAAACCTTGGCATATTCGTCGATAATATAATAAGTGTCATGCCACCCTGCTGAAGTGCAACCAACGCTGAACAGCCATGCTTGGGTGCTTTACTGCTGAACTGCAGTGCTTGAGTGCAGAGCTACGGGAGTTGATCTGTTGACTGTTGTTGACTAACAAACGATTTAATTATGGTTTATCATTTGCCCCCAGATTTTGTGTGGCTGAGCTGAACTGCAAGGCAGACAAATCTTGTTCTAATAAGCCCGTAACATGTCGGATCTTCATTAACTGTGCAGTTATCCTTTTATTTGCGTCGTAACTCCCGCTTTTAATGTAAGCGTTAATTCCAACACCTCATCGTTATCTTTTCGGCGGTTTCAGCTCCCGATGGGGAAAAACTTTAACCGCTGCCTCTTCGAATTTTCAAACAAAAAGTTGTGACCTTTCGTTTTCTCTCACTTATAAATAGGGACAATTACCCTAATCCTTTCTTTTCTTCTTCTCTTATTCTGCACATCTGCCTATTCTACATTTTTGTTCATCTTCTACGTCTCCGAAGCCTTTCTTCATCTTACTCCGGTGTTCTTCCTTTCAGCTCAACCCTTCACTCTTCTGTAAGCTTTTCTTCAACTTACTCATGGCTTTCGTTATTTCAACCCCTTTTTTCGGATTCCCAGAATATATCTACTCATTCTTACCCAGATGATCTGGAGGGTGACCGTGAGGTTCAATCCCTTCACGAGAAATCTGATTCTAATGAGGACAACCGTCCTTTAAGAAGGTTACGCCCTGCTGGTGGACCTTCTTTGGTTGCTGCCACATCTTCTGCCCTAGTACCCCTGCCGTCTCTTGACAGGGGTTCTTCTTCTCCGAACCCTGCACTTTAAAGAATGCTGATATCTCTCACTTCTGCAGTGAGTTTAATATTGATATAGATATTTTCTCCCCAATTTTGCCTCTTCCTCATCAATCTGCCTATGATCCACCCGTTGGGTATGAGGCAGTTTAAGAAGAATACTTCAGGACAAGGTTTGACCTTCCTGTCCATGGCCCTCTTCTTCAAATTCTTGACTTTTACCACCTTAGACACCACAAATTATGCCCAATGGTCTAAAATTCATCGCCGGCTATCTGCTCTACCTGAGAGCAGCTGAGGCTGAGTTTGATTTAGATGTCTTTAGGGGGATGTTTGTGTGTAAGCACAAAGAAAGCTGTATTACTTTAGTAGGAGACATCCTAATAAAGCTATTAACCACACTATAAACATTCCCTCTTCTGTCAAGAACTGGAAGGGCAGATTTTTCTTCATCAAGGCTATAGGGTTACCTGGGAGAACCCTATGGAAATCTGGGCCTGCAGATAACAAGAGGCCGAGCGAAAGATTTTGCGATGAAGCCTCAAGGTTATTGCATCTTCCCCAGGCTATAGACTGGAAGATGGTGGACATGTCGGTTGTAAAGGCGACTGACCTGTACCACATGTGGCCCTTCCACCAGTATGAAACACTAGGCTCTTCTGCTCTAGCCTTGAACTTGGGTATGTTTACGTGCTTTAGACGTATATTGACTTTTCTTGATGTTGTGCACACCTTTTGACTAGTTTGTTGTTGCATTTTACAGGAACCATGGTGTCTGAACGTCTTGTGAATCTGAAGAAACTGGTTCTCAAGACGAGAAAGAGAGAGGATGAACCACTTTATTCCTCTGCTCAGCCTTCTTCCAAGGCTTCTACTCAGGTGCAGGCCCTACCTGCTCCCCCAGTCGCCCCTTCTTTCAAACAAGGTAAAGACAAAACAACTTGTTGTTGATATTGTTGTTATTTGATTTCAGCGCTTTTAACTTGAGTTTTCATTGCAGCCAAAGCTTCTGTTGGCACTTCCACTTCAGCTAAGAAGTCTCTTCAGGCTGTAGCTCAGTCCCTGAAAAAGAAAGCTTCTGGGGCCCCAGTCTTGCCCCCAAATCCGTGGCAAAGGCTAGGGGAAGTGTCAAGAAGATTGCCCCTCCTCCAAAGGTCATCATCAAGGCTCCACAAGCCAAGGTGACTCCACCAGCTGCGCCAACCAATGATGCTCAAGCTCCTGAGGCACCTATTTTTGATCCAGTCCTGGCTGCACCAGTTGCTGATCCAATTTCTGCTGTACCAGTCTCCATTCAAGCCCCGGCGGCCCCAATCTCTCCTCTAGGGGGTCAATCATCAGGGACCCGAAAGATGCCCTTACTGGAGGGGTTGTGGTTACTTCAGGAGAGGCTTCCCCCTGTCACCCTCTTGGGAAAGCTCCATCAGAGGGGGATCCCTCCCATCAACATCGTCTTGAATGGAGAACCCTGGTGTACAGAGTAGCTGATACTGCGGCTCATCCAGGCGTAGCAAGAAAGTTAGCTGATCTGCCCGTGCTGCCTGTGGATGAGGCCCAGTTTGCACGCCAGGACTAGGAGTCTGCTTTTAACACGTATTTCAACAACATGTCCTTGGTGAGTTTCTTTAGGATCCTACAATTCTTAGATTATTGAAATGATATCTCACCATGTTGGTTGCTGCAATATCGTGCCCAGGAGTGTGACATGCTGCTGAAGAAATGCACAGCTTGGTGGTGAATCTCTTTGTGGAAAATGCTGAACTAAAGAGGGCCAATGATGAGTTTGCTGAGACGGCAAGGCCTGATGATTCCAGGCTGGATGAGATGGATGCTGAGCTGAAGACGTTGAGGTTAGAATTGGACTCAACGAAATCAAAGTTGGACTCCTTAGAGTCTGAAACTCCCATCTGAGAGAAGGAAAAGAGGAGTCTGACACTCAGCTGGTGGTGGTCAATTCACAAGTGGATGAACTGAAGGGAGTGATCTACAACTTAGAGCTGGAATCTGCCAAGACACAGGCTGAGTTGGAGTCCTCCCAGAAGGGACTCCACAGTGCTGAACAAGAACTGTCTCAATTGAAGAGCCAGTCTGAAGCAGATCATAAGATCAAGGATGAACTGGCTCTGCAGCTTGAAGCAGAGAAGAAGCGCAAAGCTGAGCTCTTTTCTCAGTTTGAGTCTCAAGCTGAAGAGATCAAGAAATCTGCAGTTGCTGAGTTCAGGAAATCTCAGTACTTTGAAGAGAATCTGATGAAGATGCAAGCTGCTGTGTTAGCAATGGGACAGACTTGTGCAATTGACGCATGTCGAGAAGTCTATCCAGATCTGGATAAGGAGCATCCTGAACTTGCTGATCTCCATAATACTGAGGCCGAAGCTGTATTTGACAAGCTCCTTGAACAATTCAAGGAAGGAATTGATCTCAAAGAAGCTGACCAAGAGGAGGTGCAATAGTCTAGGATTTTTTCTTTTCTTGTAATTTTTGTAGTTGTAATAGACTATTTACTCAATGAAAATCCATTTTTTCCAACTCTTGTTCTTCAGCTTGTTTCAGTTTCTTTAGCTGTCTTTGTCTTCTGTATGTGAAGTTTTATTTGCTCTATTTCAATAGTTAATGCAAATATTTGTCCTCATCTCTGCAAAACTTTACTTGCTCTTTTTCCATAGTTTGCAAGTATTTGTGTTCAGCTTGCTCTATTTCCATAGTTTGCAATTATTTGTCTTCATCTTGCTCTATGTCAATAGTTTGCAAACATCTCTCTTCTGCATTGCGAAGTTTTGTTTGCTCTATTTCAATAGTTATGCAAGCATTTGATCTTCTGCACTGCGAAGTTACATTTTCATTCGCTTTATGCAAATATTTGTCTTCAACTTGCTCTATGTCAATAGTTTGCAAACATCTCTCTTCTGCTCTACGGAATTTTGTTTGCTCTATTTCAATAGTTATGCAAACATTTGATATTCTGCACTGCGAAGTTCCATTTTCATTTGCTTTATGCAAATATTTGTCTTCAACTTGCTCTATGTCAATAGTTTGCAAACATCTCTCTTCTGCACTGCGAAGTTTTGTTTTCTCTATTTCAATATTTATGCAAGCATTTGATCTTCTGCGCTGCGAAGTTCCATTTTCATTTGCTTTATGCAAATATGTGTCTTGAACTTGCTCTATGTCAATAGTTTGCAAACATCTCTCTTCTGCATTGCGAAGTTTTGTTTGCTCTATTTCAATAGTTATGCAAGCATTTATATTTAACCTCGGCCCTTGGCTCCGCCAAAATGTTTCGCCATTTAACTGAAGTGCAGCTCAATCATGCTTTAACTTGCCATTAATAATTTTTAGATAAAGTAAAACATGTTACTTAATCCATTTAGGCAAAATGAATGAACCACAAGTCAACTTTGTCACGAACAGCGTTTTATACATCCACTGGTAATAAATAATTTATATTTTTCTAGCACTGCTAGAAAAAGAAAACCGTGAAAGACTTCTTTAGGAAAACCACTCAGATCTGCCGAGGTGAAATTCTTCACTGATGTAAAAGCCTTAAATGAGTAGAATGCCAAGTCCTTGGTAAAGTTTTGCCTTCCAAGGTTTGTAATTTATACGCCTCATTTGAGCGCACCTCCTCAATCCGGTAAGGTCATTCCCATTTAGGATTGAGAGTTCCAGTTGGTGCTGCATGGCTTGATTCATTGTTGCACAATACCAAGTCTTCCACTTGATAGGATCTTGGTCGTAATCGGGAATTGTAATATTACGCAATTAGATTTTTGTATTGAGACATACGGACATGAGTCCGCTCCCTTTTCTCTTCCAATTCATCCAAATTTAACCGTAACTCCTGGTCATTGATTCCAGTAGAATAATAATCCATTCGGGTAGATCTGGAACCAATTTCGGCTGGAATGACCTCCTCAGTGCCATACACTAAGGAAAATGGTGTTTCTTTAGTAGAGGTAGAGGGAGTAGTTCGATACGCCCATAATACGCTTGGGAGCTCTTCTATCCAACTTGATCCAATTTGGTATAGACGTTTTCTCAGTCCATCCTTGATTGTTCTATTTGCCAATTCAACTCGTCCATTAGCTTGAGGGTGTGCTACCGAAGTAAAACGTTGTTCAATATTGAGCTCAGCACACCAACTCTTAACAAGGTCATCACCGAACTGTTTTCCATTGTCTGATATAAGAACTTGTTGAAGGCCAAAACGACATATGATGTTCTTCTACAAGAATTTCTTGATCTGATTCCCCGTTATTGTAGTTAAGGGTTTGGCTTCCACCCATTTGGTGAAGTAGTCGATGGCTACAACCAAAAATTTGACTGATCTCGGAGCTTGGGGTAGAGGTCCAACAAGGTCTATCCCCCATTGTACAAATGGCCAGGGACTTGAAATAGAGGTAAGCTCTTGACTTGGCAAATGCGTCATAGGAGCATTGACTTGGCATGCTGGACACTTCTTGACGAATTCTTCTGCATCCCGCCGCAGAATGGGCCAGTAGTATCCAGCAAGATAGCATTTCCTTGCCAACGACCGGGCACTCGAATGATTTCCGCAGATTCCTTGGTGCATCTCTCGAAGGATGTAATCTCCTTCCTCTTCAGTCACGCATTTCAACCAAGGCTGTAAAAATGATTTTTATAAAGGTGGTTGTTGAAAAGGGCACACCTTGTTGCTTTCAAACGAAGGCGTCGAGCTGCACGTTTATCCTCGGGCTGAACTCCATGCTGCAAGAAATTAACGAGTTCGTCTATCCAGGTATTGTGATAGTCCACTTGTACCACTTCATTAGCATCATAAGCACGATGCTTCACCAGCTCCACAACTATCTTTTTTTTCCAAAGTTGTTGAAGTGGATGATGATAGCTGAGATAACGCGTCAGCTCTCTTATTGGCAGATCTGGGGATATGTTCAATGCTGAAGTGCTCGAATGCCTGTCCTAGCTGCAGCACTTTAACCAGATATAATCCCCATTGACCTGAGAAACAATCAGTTGTGAATCACTTCGGGTGATGATTCGTTCTGCCCCCAACTTTCTCGCGAGGCCTAGTCCTGTTATGAGTGCCTCGTATTCCGCCTCGTTGTTGGTTGATTCAAAGTCAAATCGCAAGGCGTATTCAAATTCTTCTTTGTTGGGGTTGATAAATAGGAGTCCTGCTCCACAACCATCTTTGGAGGAAGACCCATCCACATATAATGCCCAGTCATCCACTAGCTTGATATCTTCCTCCACGGATATCCCTTCTGGTAAGAAATCTGCTAATACTTGGGCTTTGATGGAAGTTCTCAATTTGTATTGGATATCGTACTCTGCAAGCTCCACAACCCATTTTGCAGCTTGACCAGATGTGACTGGTCTTGATAAGATTTGTTTCAAGGGCTGGTCAGTGACCACTATAGTGGGATGAGCTTGCAAGTAAGGCCTAAACTTCCTCGCTGCCACTACGAGCGCTAAGACTATCTTCTCATCATTGGGATATCTTACTTCAGGCTCATGTAAGATTTTGCTCGCGAAATAGATGGGCCTTTATACATTGTCATGTTCTCTAAGTAGGACTGCACTTACAGCTTCTTTGCACGTTGAGAGGTATATATAAAGCTCTTCTCCGGTTAGAGGTGAAGTAAGCATTGGCACCTCAGCCAAATGGGACTTCAGCTCGTCGAAGGCCTTTTGACATTGTTCGTCCCACTGGAAAGTTGTCTTCTTCTTCAAGACCTGGAAGAAAAGAAGGGACCTCTCAGCAGATTTGGATAGAAATCTGCTCAGTGCGGCAATTCGGCCCGTTAACCTCTGCACTTCCTTTACGTTCCTAGGGGATGCATGTTTTGTATAGCTTCAATTTTAGCAGGGTTTGCCTGTACCCCATGTTTGAAAACCGTGTATCCCAAGAACTTTCCAGTACGTATCCCAAACGTGCACTTCTTTGGGTTTAGTCTCATGCGTGAGTCTCTCAGCACAGTGAAAATTTCCCTTAAATTTTTGATATACTGATCAAGAGTCCTGCTCTTGATTAGAATATCGTCGATGTAGACTTCCATTATCCGGTTAATTTGTTCACTGAACAAGGAATTGACCAGACGTTGATAAGTGACCTCAGCGTTTTTTAATCCGAATGGCATAGTTACATAACAATAAGTACTTGACTCAGTTTGAAAGCAGTCTTTTCCTGATCTTCTATTGCCACGAGGATATGATGATAGCCTTTGAAGGCATCCAAGAAATCAAAGATTTCATGTCCAAGCGTTGAATCCATTAGCCTGTCGATTTTCGGAAGTGGGTAACAATCTTTTGGACATGCTTTGTTGAGATCAGTGTAATCTATACACATTCTCCAAAACTCATCCTGCTTGGGGAGCACCACTGGGTTAGCCAACCAGATTGGAAAAAGCACTTCGACAATGAATTTTATAGACAATAACTTTTTGACTTCTTCCTCAATGACTTTATTCCGTTCTGGTGCGAAATGTCGCTTCTTCTATTTTATAGGCTTTGCCAAAGGATCAATATTTAGTTTATGCTCGGCCAGATGTGGAGGTATCCCAGGCATATCCTCCGCAGTCCAGGCGAAGATAATCGCGAATTCTCTCAGCAGATCCTGCAGCTGAGCTAGCAGTTCAGATGGCATCCATGTCCCGATCTTTATAACATTTTCAGGTCTGCTCAGATCAAGGACGAAGTCCTACACTGCATCATCCAACTGTAAATGCTCCTCGTCTGAAGGTATCAGTTCATCAAGACTGACTTACTGAACTGATTCATCTCCTTTGGTGGCAATAGCGTAACAACTCTGTGCCACTTGTGTATCACCTTGAATGGTTGCCACTCCCCCTGGAGTGGGAAACTTCATGCTGACGTGCAAAGGTGATACGATGGCCTCCAATGCTACCAAGGCTGGACGGACCAATATGACGTTGTATGGGGATACGTAGGGGTGAACAAAATTTTTTGAAACCGGACCAAAAAACCGAACCGGGCCGATCCAAACCGTTCTAAACCGGACCACAGTCCTAGCAGCCGGTTTTGTTGGTAAGGAAAAACCGAACCGTAAAAGACGGTCCGGTTCCAGTTTTAAAAATGTCAAACCGTGAAACCGGACCGGACCCATTTATATTAATTATATTAAATATTTATATATTATTCTTATTTTTTATTTTCAATATTTTAATTATACCTAAAATATCTAACCGGATGGATGGTCCAGATCCGCTTAAGGCCTTAAGCCTAGAGAAACCTAGAAGGTTCCTTTTCAGTTTTCACAGACTACTGCATTCAATTCATCTCATCCCTCCGCCTTTTCGTTTTCACTTTTCAATTTCGTTCGTCTCCTTCCTTCGGTCCTTCCTTCCCCCCTTTTGCTGTTTTGATTTTGCAAATTTGCAGAATCAATTTCGTTTCGTTTTCGATTTCGTTCGTCTCCTTCGGTCCTTCATCCCTTTTGCTGTTTTGATTTTGCTGTTCTTCTACTTCGAGTTCGACAGATCTTCCGTCTTCGAGACTTCGAGTATTGAATTCAAAGTTCAAACGCTGCTAGATCTTTTGCTGTTCTTCTACTTCGAGTTCAAACGCTGCTAGATCTTGTATTTGATTTTGTTGTTCTTCTACTTCGAGTTCGACAGATCTCTTCTATTCCTCAGGCTCTGTTCTTCTTGCTGCCTGCTGCTGTGCTGCACCATCATCCCATCAACAGCACCTTGTTTTTACTTTTTATCTACATCCACATCCGGTAAATTTATTATCTGGTGGCAAATCTGTTTTTATCTGCATTTTTTTTGCATGCATGTTGATGTATCTAGATTTGTGGATTTTTGATGTTTATTTCTATTATTCGTGTGGTTAAGGGAATGAGTTTGAGAATTTTGATGTATCTAACTTAACTATGTACATTTGCTGAAGAGTGAAGAGTGAAGAGTTTTGTTTGCACTTGCAGGTACTGTGGGTTCGTAGTTTGAAAGTTTCTGCCGCTCAGAGATTCGCTCTTTCATTGGATTATTGGATACAAGGAGTGTTCTTCATCCCTCTGTAGTCTGTAGTCTGCACTATTTTATTTTTGAACTTTTTGAACTATTTTATTTTTGGAATTGCTTTGTTTTTGCTCCGGTGCACTATGTTGTTGTTATGTAAATTCATATAAGTTTCTTTGGTGTTCATCCTAGATTCGCTACAGCTGAGCCTCAGCCTACAGAGGGAGCTGACTTGCTCTGCATACCCGTTTGCTCTGCATACCCGTTTGAATTTGCTTTTTCTTCAACCACTAAGGTGAGACATTGTACAAACTGTCTGGTTTATCTATTTGTGTGGTCCTGGTAACCCTAATCAACATTGATGGCTTGCTGCAGTTGGCCAGTTGCTGTTTCTTTTGATACTGCTTATGTGAAATTGTACAAACTGCGAGTAGATTGATTGAGCTCCTAGGTTGGAGATCACCTGGCTAAAATTGTACAAATTGTTGAGGTATGTTTCTTTGTAGCTCTTCCTCTTCTAAGTACATGTGTATGTTTACTTTGTGCATTTATATTGTTTGTGTACAGCTTCTGTGTGACTGCATTATATTGATAATGTGATCTTATCGTTTGCACAGGCAATTGCAGAAGTCCAGTCACGCTGGACTTGCTGTGCCACCCTTTGAAATGGGAACAGCTTCTGTGTAACCATAATTTTGAGTTTTATCCCTTGACTCATTACTTGACTGTAATTAATGCATTATTTGTATTGGTTGTTCATAGTAACTTGCAACTGCAAGGCATGGATATCATATATCGCTGGACTTGCTGTGCCACCCTTTGAAATGGGAACACTTGACAATATTCGAGCAGAGTGTGAAAGTCGTGGCAAATTGGCAATGTTACACCATTTGCTCCTTGATGTGCTATTCTATATTACATTTTGTAGCTTGTTTGTATCTTGATGTGCTATTCTATATTACATTTTGTAGCTTGATGTAGCTTGATGTGCTACTTCATTGTTCTGTAATTCTGTTATGAAATGCCAGCAGATTTGAAACCGTAAAAAACCGGAACCAAGCCGAACCGAACCGGACCGGTCAAACAGTTTGTTGACCGGTTCTGGTCCGGTTTCGGTTTCTGCATTTCAAAACCATTCCAAACGGTTTGGTTGGCAACATACGCAAAAACCGGCCGGACCGGACCATGTACACCCCTAGGGATACGTCCTTGACGACCAAAAATTCTATCCATATACATCGATAGGCTGAGGGTTCGCCAAAACTGCAGCTGAGTGTGACCAGTCCTGCTGGCCGTACTGCAGCTCCAGTGAAACCAAATAAGGAAAAAGTGACAGGCCTCATCGAGGAGTCGGGCAAACCAAGCGCTGATATACTTGGTAAAACATTATATTCACGGCACTGCTGGTGTCTACATAGACACGTCGGACCTGTACAACTTTATCAGGAGGAAGGTGTACACACAGCTCTATCACTAAGCATGTGTTATTGGAATCCAGAGGAACGGGATCTTCTGGCCCATAAGTCAACTCTCTTGCCATCTTGGCTTTTTTACATGGTGGATCTGACGAGGTTCCTGAGGAACTAGGTGCTCCTTGTCCTGAGTAAGGTGGGCCTCCAGAGATTGTATATATAATAGCATTGACTTGGGGCTGACTTGCAGCCCCACGCCTTCCTTGTTCCCCATCATCCTCATCCTTGTGATGCCGAGGTGGAGACTCTGGTTGGCATTTGTCTTTCTAGGGATCCTTGTGGAAATCCATGTAGCGCCCCGACCCGGACAGCGGAATCCGAACCGGTACACCCGTCGTAGCTTACTGAGAAGACTACAAGACGTCTCATCTCTCGATTACACATCATCAATGACGTAAGAGAAATAAGTGCGGAAACATATATCTCGTGAATCTAAATCATCAATGCAGTACATCAAAAGACAAAGTGAATACCCAAAAACTGTATATGGTTGCAGCCATCTAAATCCTCAAACAATTTGAGAACAGAAATAACAGAATCTATCTAATCAATTCCTTCCACAAGGTCTAAGCATCCCATTCTGCCCACTCGCCGTCGTCCTCAATGAAAATCATATCGTAACTAGGCTCATCTGCAAAACCAAAGGCAGTACCCTTAGCGAAAAACGCTAGCAAGTAACCCGCTTATAAGACATACGGGATCAACACATGGCAAGACATGAGTAATATATAATTCAAGGGACTTGAGGGGCACATGTCTTGTAAACTTTCAAATATAGAATTGAATAACGTAGTAAAGCAAGTACAGCAATTTGCTCATATTTAACAATTCGTAGGCAATCAGGTACCACACACGTTCATACCACATTGACTCTCGTGATGCATGTCAAAAGATGCACTACACTACACATTCACATATGCATGAACGCTTTCTCTTTCAAAACAGTGCAATGCATGTCACAATGTCCGGTCACTTCACATAACTTTATACCCTGTAACGCGCCCCGGCTTATATTTCCATCCCGGTTTACGTTACAGCCAACTTTATACCCTGTAATGCACCTCGGCTTATATTTCCATCCTGAGTAGCATTACAGACAACTTTATACCCTACAACGCGCCCCGGCTTATATTTCCATCCCGGTTTACGTTACAGTCTTTTATGCCCTACAATGCGTCCCGGCTTATATTTCCATCTCGGTTTACATTGTAGGTCACCTTCGCAAATTTGTGCCGTAGCACCTTTCTTTTCAAATCAATATGCAAATACACGTGCCATGATGCAAGACTCCTCTCTTCATTCTCATTTCTCATTCTCGTATGCAAGTCACATTCATATAAGTCACTCATGTACACATGCGCAAGTATAAACACACACGAGTTTCCACTAACTTACACGCCATCACTTAGGCTTCGACTATCGCGTCAACATTTAGTCATGATCCTAAGATCCATAACCTAAGACAAATATCCCTAACCATTCCTCGTTGAACTCTCAAACACCTCGTACCTTCATCTCCTAACCCGCCTAAGTCCTTCCCGTTGAACCTCGATTCAAGAACCCATCGAAGTCACCGACATTGGTTCACCATCCTAGGTCATGTTCCCAAAACTTATACTACCCTCAATCAGGTCTTAAGAAGTCTCTAAAGTCACCCGAAGACTTCCTGAACTTCCCTCTTTCTTCCTCTATTTTTCACAAAATTGACAGACTTCATCCCCTATACTTCGATCGATCGATGTCCAGCTGGGGACATCGATCCCTCCACTTCGATCGATCGATGTCCAACTGGGGACATCGATCTCTCAGCCTGTACCTACATCGATCGATCGATGTCCGTCTGGGGACATCGATCTCTCAGCTCACCTGCACATAGATCGATCGATGTCCGTCTGAGGACATCGATCTCTCAGCAACCTATACATCGATCGATCGATGTCCTTCTGGGGACATCGATCTCTGACATCGATCGATCGATGTCTGCGCTCTCCCCAAATTCGCTCTGCGTTTTCTGCAACCAACGTAGAACTGAAAACACCAACAAATCCAAACATCGATCCATTCAGTCCAGTCCTAATCCCCGCTATCATTCATGCTTAACTTTAGATTCCCACACTTATACACATACCGTACAATGATTCGAGCCTATCACACACCTTTTCCAACCTCATCAACCCCAAAAATCTCACCTTTTCCCCCAAACCCACGCAACCACGCAATCACATCAAGAAGGGATTCAAGGGGTAGGGATTTGCAGGAATTCACATAATCATCAACATCAACGAATACTATTTCATATACATCGGCCAAAACTCGCAACCAAAACACATAAATCAAGAACAAAGAATCACGAAACGAAACTACTGCATGGTGATCCAGTTTGATATCAAAATAGGCCGTTTTTCTTTCACAAATCGTAGGAACTTATAAGAAAGTTACTTGCCTTTGATTACTCGATAGAGAAACGAAGAACGGATGAGGATTTGATTGATTCCTAGAGAGTTTCTACTCCTAGGGCTGCAGGGTGCCTCCAAGTCGCCTAAGGGAAAGAGAAGCGTTGCGTCGCTTGTGAGTGAGGGGAGAAAAAACTGACGTTAGTCAGTTTTTATATGGTTGGGGAAAAATTTAGTGTTTCTAAATTATATCTATTATCTATTTATCTTAAAGGATAAATACTAATATTTATTTCTAAAAATTAAATGCAATTAAATTTCTAATATTTAACCCTTCATTTAATTCTCATTAATCCTATTATTTAACTCGTAATTAGTACGGTTGACCATCATTAATTCCCGTTGACTATCATTAAACCCCGTTTAATTCCTTCTTGGCCTTTTGATTAACCTACGGAGGGTGCGGGACATAACAATCCAGAAGGTTGTTCAGGCGTGATCGAGGGTCATAAAACTGTTTTGAATGACCCTATTCAATAAGTCGTTTAATAGCCCGAGCCAACTGCCTGCAATCTTCTGTATCATGCCCGATATCTCTATGGTAGCGGCAATATAATTTAGGTTCCTCTTTGTCCTAGGCCCGTATAGAGGCTCTGGATATGTCCTCAGACTGTCTTTTTCCATGACGGTCAGAATATATTCCTATGAAGCCAACAGTGGTAAGCCCTCCTTACCACCCTTGTCTTTTCCGCTTACGCGATCGAACGCACTGCGTCGATCACGGTTTTTCACTTCATGGCGCTGATCCTCCTTTTTTGAACTAGATCGGATTTCTTGCCGGGCTTCATGCTCGGCCTCTCTCTTTAATCTGTTTGCCTCCTCTCCTCGGGCAAACTGATGAGCTTTCTTTAAGCTTTCTCTTTGAGTTGTAGGTCCCTCTTCAGCCAGTTAGGAGAATAGGCGACCAGCTCGGAGTCCATTAATGAAGGATGCAGCTTTAACACCCTCATTCCTGTCACTGACCTACAGTGATTAATCTGAGAAACGCTGCATGTATTTCAGCACAGATTCATCTGGACCTTGTCTCAAGGTCATCAGATGGGATGAGTTCTTCACAAACGGGGTGCTGGACACAAACTGTGACTTGAATTATGTGCCAGCTGTTTAAAGGACTTTACAGATTTTGATGGAAGCTCTTGGAACCATCTCCTGGCCTTTCCTCTTAAATATAAAGGGAAAGTTTTGCAACGCAAAGAGTCTAGGATGTTTTTCAGACTCATTGCAGTTTGAAACTGGAAGAGATGGTCTGTTGGGTCTGTGGTTCCATCATAAGTGTCTATCTTTGGCACCTTAAAGCTGTCCGGTGCCAAATATTCTGCTATATCTAAGGAAAAAGGACTTTCCTGGACTGCTTGTACAAACTCTTGCATGTGCACTTCATAGTAAGCCATCGGCCTGCGAAGAACTTCTTCGTCCTTGGGGACGCTTTTCAGAGATTTTGACCTCACACTTAAGTGAGGTCTAGACATATGTTTTGACTCCACAGTTGGAGCTTTGAAACTGTGTCTTCTAGCATCCGCCATAAACCTTTATGCGGTCTAGAAGACTGGCCTTGTGATATTTCTCTCTGGGGAGGAGGTGGATCTACTTCCATATTCTGCACCTCTGGTTGCTTGCCTTTGAGATGCTAGACCGTGGCTTCGAACACTTCCATATTCTCAACAACGTACTTTATTGATTTATCCCTTACTTCCCTTGAAACTTGCGGGACAGGAATGGGATTAGGCATAGGAGATTCAGGTACCCTAGAAACCTGTTACGGGGCAGCTGAACGCGTAACCATACGTCGTGGTGGGTTGGATGACTCACCCAAACCTTCTCGACGACCCTTTGTCATAGGTAATCGTTGGCTGTTTTGAGTTTGAACTTTTCTACTGGTTTAAGGGACTAAAGGCCCCTCCTTCTAGCGCCAAATGATGAAGTCGGATCTTCATCAAGGGTCAAGATGACCTCAAATTAACGTCGTCAGCTAACTTGAAGAATTGTTAACTGGATTGAAGGTTGTAGCTGGAATAGCCTCTAAAATATCTTGCACAAGTAAGCACAGATCAGAGGTCCCGGAGGGTTGGCCCCGGGAAAAACCCTCCGACGCTCAAGTCAGTTTGGGTCATTTCTCACTGAGAATATAATTTAAATGGTGAGTTCAGAGTTTCTCACAGTATGAGTTGAGGAGCAAAATGTATGAATTGGCTTTAGGGTATGAATGTTTTTATTCCGGATCCCCTTCTTTGTCTCGATTGATCTGCTTTTATTAACTTTTTCCCGCCTTTAGCTTCTGATGGCAGACGAGATGTTTGCTTGGGGCAGAAAACCTAGGACATCGTAGGTCTGCTGATGTGACTGGTAGACCGGCTGATGTGATTGGTAGACCGGCTGATGTGACTAATAGGCCTGCTGGAATGACCTTCGCGTGTTCAGACTGAATAACCAGCTGTAATCATTATACTCAAATTGCACTTCTGCCTGATGATTCCTCGATGTAACGATGTGCTTAATTCATTTGCTGAAGTGCCCAACTAAGCCTTGCCGAAGTGCATAGTTGGATCCAGCTAAAGTGGTCTGAAGTGCGGGACTTGGACAAAAGCTGAAGTTGGTGCCAAGGTGCAAACCTTGACATATTCGTCGATAATATAATAAGTGTCGTGCCACCCTGCTGAAGTACAGCCAAGGCTGAACAGCCATGCTTGGGTGCTGTACTGCTGAACTGCAGTGCTTGAGTGCTGAGCTACAGGAGTTGATCCGTTGACTGTTGTTGACTAACAAACGATTTAATTATGGTTTATCAATATGCAAGTTCAAAAGCTTACCAAGACCCAAAAAATGCAGATATCTTTTCGTAAATACTTGCCACTTCAATTTATTCAGTTGTATGAAAATTGACAATCAACCAACACTGCAGTTTTAGTAAATTGATGTTTCAATGCAACCTTTAAGCTCACGAAACTTGTGAAAAATGATAACGCAGGACGAATTAGACTTGGTACTCCGAATTTTGTAGGAGGTTCGTCGTTCACCACCAAGATTGAATAGAGTTTCATTTGCTAAAATTTCAAATATAACGTTTGGTTAAGGATTCTGAAGGTTTGTCAGGCATACAGAACCTTCAATATGAAGGTTCAACAAAGATACCAAATGTTTCGGTATGAAAGTTCTGTATAAAGGGTTGCTAATTTCGGTGTATAACGGGCCCTGAATTTGGAGGTTTTTGAAGAGCTACAACGGGCCATGAACATACACAAGATAAACGACTACGCTAGAATCCACAAAAACTGACACCAGAAGAGGAACTATATCCAGTAAAGGTACACAACGATATATTGGTTCTATAGGTATTATCTACTGTGGAGCATGCGCCTATACTGATAACTCTGTATTTTGCTACTAGCAGGGAAACATGAATACCTTAAAGTTATTGTAAGAACTCAAGGCAGGAAGAGAACTACATTCGTCGTGGAAATTGCATTCATGGATGAGTTCAAGATGCAAAGGCTTGCGATGAGTACAGGAGTTTAATAGCTCAATTGCCAGAAACATATATAGGAAAGAATGAACATTTGAATGACATTATTCATGTCATGTGCATTGCATCCAAAAGATCAACAGCAGAGAAGAACATGCATGTGGATCCATGGCGCAGGAGAAGCTTCATGCAGATGAAATGGTCTGCATCAGATCAGAATAGGACCACAGAGCAAAAGATCATCAACAGCATTTCACCATTACCTCCCAGTAACAAAGCCATCCGAGTTGCATGAAGAATGCCAAGTTATTTTTCATATCCAAGTGCAAAATGGAAAATGCCACTTACATGTAGGCCGACCATCCAGCTCATAAAGAGAAAACTGGTTTCGGATCTTGGCCCAGGGATATTAGAAAAAGAATCATTTCACATAGGAGCTTTTCCTGCCATACAATTCGTGACACGTGAAGTTAATGTTGAGATAATATGTATTACCCAGCATGCTTTTGGGTATGGACTTATCCCCAAAGCTTTTCTTTAATACCTAACCATAAGGCATACAAGGAAGGACAATAATGATGTGAAGTACACTACTTAAGCCGATAAAGACGTGAAAAACTGGCATCCAAATCTTCTCCCCATAGCGAAGTACCATTTACTGCAGTGAAGCTATTTGGACTGGAAGACTGAAAGTAACGAGCTGCAACCGTACATATAGCAGTCTAATCTGAAGCCAAACAGAAACTTAACACACTCACAATGTTCTTGCTTGTTCAAACTCAACGAAGTTACAACAATTTTTGTGCATATGAATAAATACATGGCAGAAACTTGTGACAAATAAATTCCATTCGCAGCCACAAGATATTTTACGTCTCATAAAAACCAAAAACTCAGCCCATAGTTTATCTCATCTGCCCTCTTCTCAGTAACTCATGAAACAAAAGTCAACAACCTAAATCTACACCTACTTCAGGCTAAGATAACAAACTACACAGAAAACTAATTTCAAGCAGGAGAGAAAAGAAAGCAGGTTTTTCTTTATCTCGAGGGGCCTGAGGTTGTGGGTGGATGCACTGTGAAGAAAAAGGACCTATTCTCTTATGTGGTTGGGACTTATTTTTTTCTACCTTTGCTCTTCTTACTAGCAACCACAGTCCATCCGTCCTCTGCTTCCACATGAGGTTTGGGCCTATGATCATCTACAATCATTTCCTTCCCATTACAGGTAGATTGTGATGCGGTGACATCAACTGCCATATCTGATGATTCATCGTTAGCCATTTTAGCGTCGTCAACATTGTCATCGCTGTCGTCATCGCTGCTGTCCACAACCTGACAGCCGGATATACATAAGAGTAATGAATCAATAAAGCAAAGAGAGATGCTCGATTATTCTAGGCCCTAATCAATTTAGTTGCACAACTACATTTAAGCCTTTCTCCTACTATTAGGGGTCGGTTAATCAATTAAGTTCCAATTTCAGAAAATCCTCCATGCTTCCAAGTCAAACTATTCTAATTTGGAGCAACCGTATTCTTTTAAAAGGAAAGTTGCTAACCGTATGCACCTAACCACCTAACTTCCAATTTCAGAAAATCCTCCATGCTCCCAAGTCCCAACTATTCTAATTTAAACAAATACCCAGCAATCGTATTCTTTCAAAAATAGATTGTATACCATCAGCATGTTAAAGGTACTCGCTACAAAAGCTCCACATTCTCGAACCTTTATCAGTCCTCGAGCACCGTAGACTTATTGATGACATGGTTTTAAGGATAATAAGATAGAACATGCTATAAGCGTACAACTTACAAAACCAAAACATTGTCAGCCAGAAATCATTGTGATTACCTGTCCAACCTGGGGTGCTGCACCCCTCTGATTACTCGTTATCCTGAGCAACTCAATGGAAGTAAAGTTACCCTCCGAACACTCTTCATGCATCTCCATCAATTTATGTGCAATCTAGTAGGATAGTAGTTGAACTATTAGCCATGGACAGAAACCAACAAACACTTTAATATTCTAACCAATAAAGTAGATAAAAACTTTTGAACCACATTCTTCCAATCAGAACCAACCTACAAGATGTAACCATTGATTAAACGTAAAGTTTCTTTTTAAGTTAAAATTTTCATACGTAAGTCATGAATGGCGAACTTACAAAAGATGGTTGCATGAAAAAAAAAAAGCAACAACAAGCCTAGCTTGTCCAAAATAAAGGTGGCATACAATAACCTAATCAAACCACTGTCAACTTGTACAAAATAGTTGTCTTAGACAAGCAACAACAAGCCTGACTTGTTCAAAAATAGGTGACTTACAACGTTAAAACTATGCAAATGCCAACCTTTCCTGATTCCAAAATAGAACATACAGAGATGGCTACATCTAATTAGAATTAAGAACTTGGATAATTTAGTAGGAAGAGGGCTGAAGATTCGAGACTTTAACACAAAGACAGTATAAACTCCACAGAGCCTTCCTGAATTGATGCCAAAGAACTCAAACCCCCAACCAAAGTGAGAAACAAAATGTAACAAAATAAGCCCCCCATTCAACAGGAGAATCAGCAATGATAACAGCAGCATGAAAGGTGAACCAGTGCAGGATAGCAAAAGCAGCATAAAGAGAGCAAGAGAGCAAGTCCCCATATAGTAAACCAATGAAATCATAAATGGAGTCAAGAAATCAGCAGAGAGCTCCAGAAAATAACATAATCATCATCCCTCTCCACAACCAACTTCCATTCCAAAATGCAAACAAAAAAGAAATTCACAAACAAAGAGCACATAATTAAGTTGAAAGCCCAATAAGAACAGACGAAGGAAGAGAGTAGGTTCCTCAGAAGCAACTTTAGAAAGACTACAAGGCCAAGCAAAATAGCAAGGTGAAGTTGGAGCAGCAGAGGCATGAGTAAAAGTGATGGCCATTGCAGCAGTAGTAGGAGACACAAGTGGAGAAACATGAAAAGCACGAAAAACCAAAGCAGCAACCATATACAAAAGAAGGGCAGAAACTGTTTAAACCCTGTTGAAAGGCAACAATAACCACCAGCAAAACCAACATGATGGTACCCATTTTAACATTAATCCTCGCATAGAGAAATAGCCATTGTTATTAAAAAATTTCATTGTCAGACCAAGATTAATGACCAAATCCGAGTTCTTATTCCCCTTGTTTCCTCTCCAGAAAGAGGCACAAAGCCTGATGTCTTGCCGGATCTCTTTACTGGTACTGTGAGTGTCCTTTCCAAGTTTGTAATGAAACCTCTGATTGCACTCTCTCAAAATCCTATACATTGCATATGAAAAACTGAAGTATAAAAGGTCCTTTGGAAAGTTGAAAACCAATACCTCCTTATATCATCCTTTAGTTAGTCCAACATGTTTTGCCATATGATTGTGATTGTTTCACACTTTAGATGCTTCGCCTCCTCTAATTGTATCCGTATACTGCCGTTAGGATGAAGTATTCATCCTTAGAAGCGATAAATCTAATTTTGCAAGTAATAGAATGCACATTACATTGCAAAACTTACCCTTAAAGAGGTTTAGGCTTCAAGCTACCCAAATCCTAGAGACAATTTTTGATAGGATGTTATACAAAATTTCTCAACGCCTGAAAAAAATTCTGAAGATACCATCAAATTTCCTTTGCCTTACCTTTACTTCCACTACTCCTATTAGTCCAATGTTCTTTTTCCTCTTACACGATCTGACTTCTTTTTGTCTTGTAGAGGGGTTTAATCCTCCAACATTTCGACGTATCATCTAAAAGATTTTGATTCTCTTGGTCTCCCATGACTTCCCCCCTACTATATTGCCATAGAGGAGGATCATTATTTATTTTTTCTAGCTCTTTGCTTTCCAACTGACTGGTTTGATCCTCACCGATGTGTGCTTTTGAGCTTGAGTAGTCTCCCTTTGTAAGGATTGTACATTTTTTCTTTGCTGTGATCAGAGCGTTTTTGGTTGCCATATCAGAGGGACACTGGTCTGAGGAGTCATATCCATCTTCATATATGTCCTTGGGTGTTGATTGTCTTGTCTGGTTTGCCTTTCCTCCTTTAGTTCAGTCTTGCATTTCCTTTCCTTTGAGAACTGGAATATCAACCATCTAATCATCAGAATTATACTTATTAGGGTCATTAGGTTTCTCTTTGTAAGAGCCCTCTCACCTGCATCAGAGGAAGGATTTAAAGAGTACACTTCCTCTCTATTACTAATGCGATTAGTATGATTCAAGTTATTGAAGTCTTCCTCATGTTTCTTTTCATGCTCCTTATCAATATCGTTAGGATCTTGATCATTAAAGCATTCTTCCTTTTCATCTTCATGATCATCCTTGTGATTCTCTTATTTGTCAAGAGAATCGAAATTTGTCTCTGCTTCAAGCTCAACCAAGGTAGAGAATCTGTTTGTTAAGGCTTTGTAGCTTGAAGAGGAACCCATTATGTTAGCGACTCTTTCAGTTGTCTCTGGGTGTTTTTCTTTTATAGTGACGGGGGAACCCTTTCCAGCTCCAGTGAGTCCTTCCTACTTTCATATAGAGAGGGGATATTATTCTTCTGATTTGTATAAGCTTCCCCCACTTTAATAAAAGAGTTCCCTTTGGATATTCTTACCTTCAATCTATTTGTTTGGCTGGGTTGTTATTTGCTCTCAATGTGTGTCATGTGTCTTCCAGCTTTGTGCCCTATCAGTAGACTTGACACTTTTGTTTGGTTTCGTTTCAGCGTCATAACTATGTCCGAATTTCTTATATTTGGGACACTGGATTGACATTCATTCATAACCTAACTCTTGCCGAACTTCCTTTCCATATTCATCAATAAGCTTTAGCTTGTTTAATAGATCATCACCTGCCTTTATGTCGATGCAAATCCTAGCCTAAGCTACTTTAGTCTGGGTTGTAATGGTCATGTCCATGAATATAGGTTTTTCAATCAAAGCACCATCGTACCAAGAGTAATAGGGTTGAAATATTGCATTCTAAGAAAAAGGAGACGGACCCAAACTGGAGTGGCATTCAATTTCAGCTTTTCAATTCTTCTTTCTCGGTTTCAAAGCCATAGAAATAGAAATATGTTATGGAAAGGTAGAAGAGATAGATCCAATATATCTTGCTTACTAGCTTCAGATTGGAATTTGAATATGAAAAGCTCATCGTCTAGATTTTGCACTTCCAAAAGTCTTTTGCTGCTTCACTTTTCCTCAGCGAAGTTCTTCAGATTGTAGAAAGACGCATTGTTTCCAAGTACTTAATTTACGATTGTTGTGTTCTGTCTGAGTTTGTATTCGCTGAATTCTTGGGGTGAGATTACTATGGATTTCTCACCATTATCCACTTCGAATATGCAGGATTTAATAGTGGATGACTATTCATGTCTGAAATCAGACTTTAACAGGCTTGACCATGCCGATTTCGCACGTACCATGCTTTGCATGTTGTTAGTTTGACCTAGACCAATCTAGCCATTTTGAAGCAAGATGAGTGGAGATAAAGTGCTCCAACCGCTAATTGCAACGGCCGGAGTGGCTAACATGCAAGAAAGGAAGTTGAGATTCAGATGATTTAGAGAAGAAAGAAATAGATTTGAGGCTTAGAGAAGGTGGCGATATATCCACTAAGAGTGGAGGGAGAAAAAGAATAGAACCGTCCAGGGTGGAGAGAGATGAGAAAGAGAAAAAAAATCGTTTTTTGTCTGTTGATGGGAGATAAGGTAGAGAGAATATTTTTTTGCATGCATAATTAATAGTCAAATTTGGCATGTTTTTAGTTACTTGATTCACATATATAAACTTATGTGATATTTTTACAAATGAATTACACATTTCAAATACGACTGTCACTACCCGTGCTCCAAATTTAGGTTATAACCAGTTATGACTCTACGTCTCAGGGGAGAGAGAATAATTTTAGTGAGAGAATGAAAATGCTTGCTTTCATAGGGAATTTTTCCTTGATGTTGTTTTTCTTTTGTAACTTAAATTAATTTAAAGATGACAGTACAATAAATTAATGCCCACTTATGCCTATATCTTTAAACTCATACACACGAAATGGTTTGCAAAGGAAGTAGCTACTTTGTAAAATAACATTTCTGTGTATCATAATTGTATAAGACACAAATACAATTCCCAGATTTTGGTAGGGAAAGGTTTTAGCAGTTTGGAAGAGAAGAAGAAAACTTGTACCGAAAGCAAAACAAAGCTCGAAGATCAGTGCACAGAGAGAGAGAGAGCAGAGAGAAAATTCCAAACAAACTAAGTGATGTACCTACCCTGTTAAACGATCTTTCAGCCCCTTTCTTAACATCCAAGAAGAAGAAGGGTGTAACAACCATCAACTGGCCCTTCGGGCTCATAATATGAGATCTACTGAACAAATTAACAACAATTTTTTTGCTAGTTACTAATTAAGAACACATTATCAACTTCGGCAATCAAACACATTCGTAGTATTTGGAAAAGCAACATCAACCGTGGGGATACTTATCTAGCATCCGACAAAAGAAAAATAAGTAGAAAACGCATGTTGCCACACATGCTGCATCTTATTTATGTGAATCCCACATTTCAACAACAGCAGGCAGTAAGGAAAGTAACTTTTGGAAAGAGGAAGTACTCTATAAAACTCCTACATAGATGAAAGAATGACCACGTATAAGAAAGGGGGGAAATCAAAAGGCATCACCTCCTCTATGCTACCATCTTGGAGCTCGACATTAAGAGAGAGCATTGCGTCATCCAGCAAATCCTCCACATCCTCTATATATACCCTGCCTGAACATCCATCCCATAATCCAGTAGAAACAGATACATGGCAAAGAATAAATTATCAGAATCCAGTGATCACAAGAATCCAGAACATCAGACAGAACCAAGAAGCCATCATGTGTGTGGGTGTGTAGCTTTAATCCACAATCAATAATGTAAGATAATCCAACAAGGGGGAAAAGGGATTTAAAAAGTCATAATCTTGTAACTGGGAGATAGAGAAAAGACAAAGACTCGCCCTTGGATTGAGTGAAGAGAGAACAAAGGTCGAGGATGATTTGCTGAGACCTGAGGTGAGAGTGAGGACCGCCCCACTGGTTTTCTACGGCCATCTGGAGAGCAGGCCATCTAGAGAGCGTCAGTGCTATTCCGGCTTGTAATTGAGCGGCGGCCTCCGCCGTAAGCTTCGCCTTCGGCGGCTCGCCGGTGGAATTGCTGCTGCCCTCCATTTTCGTTACTAAAATCCGAGCTGCCGACCTTCGTTCTAAACCCTGCGTGTTCCACAATCCCCAAATTTGTAGGTCACGTTTAATCTCCTTAACATAAAGTAATTACTCCAATCAGAAAAAAGACATACAGTAATTACTTTTGCATTTTTTTTTTCCCCTGTGAGAATCGTTAAGAACATTTTTTTCAGTTATTAATTGCTGTTTTTGGAATTTCTTTTTTTTTAAAATAATTGTTTATAAAAAACTAAGTCAGTCGTAAAATATAGGACCTAGCCAAAATGACACACTTTAGTAGGTTGACCAAAAACTTAAGGGAAAATCAACTTTTGCCTCCTTTGGTTTGGCCATTCGGTCGATTGCCCTTGTGGTTTAAAATTACATAACCCCCTGTGGTTTTGGACTGATGAGAGAATGGCACTTTTGTAAATTTTTAGCGTCAGAATTTGCAGTAAACGCGCCATTAAGTGAGTCATTTAGACTTTAATTTAATCTTGCTTAAACATGGACAAATATACCCCTTATTCAAATATATAAAATAAAATTACATATTTTGCCATGGCCTTCATCATCTCCTTCCTCTCCCCCACTCATTCATTGCCAATAACAGCAAGACCATTGTCTTTGACATCAGCTCCTCCAAGGTTTAAAACCATGAGTCGGCTAAAGTTGGCTATCAAAGTGCATAAGTTCTGCACTTCTAGACTACCACAACAAGCCAGTTGTTCTAAAGTTTCACTGGTTATCAAACTGCATGATAACAATCTAAACTCCATGAGCGAACCTGCAGCAGTACCCATATTATGAAAGGCCAAGTCTGATAATAGGAAGGCATTGTAGACTTCAAATTTTTTTCAGATTTTTGCAGGAATGCAAAATCACAGAAAATCCAGCATCAGTGACTTTAGCAAACCCCCCAAAGCTTACACTTTCTAGGTCACTGCAATTTTCAGAGAGAAGAAACATTCCCAAATCATTTATCCTTCTGAAAGAAGCAGGATAATTTGATCTATTCGCAAAATTGAAAGGCTCCTCAGATTAATGAATTTTCAAACAATTGTTTCATAAGATCCTAACAAGCCAAACACAAAAACAGATTCATCATATACGATGCTTCAAGAGCTTAGGCTGACAATGTTTTAGGTCCAAAGGACAATTAACAATAGATTCCTTCTATAAGGTATTAAGGGGAGAGGGGGCGGCCATAAGGTATTAAGGGGAGAGGGGATGGACGTCTAGAGAGGGTTGATCTTTACCACTGTCCAAGATTGTCAGTTAAATTGGTGGAGTTACTATCCAACCCTTCGTTCAGGGGCTTGAAGTGGCTTGGTGCTAGACTGACCTCTTTGGCTGCTAAAAGAGACGAAGTAACCTGTATCAAGGAAGAAAGGCCATGGCTGACCATATGCTTTGAGGGTTGTGAGATAGGTTGTCATGATGGATGGCAATTCTGCTAGTCTGTTGCTAACTTTATTGAGTTATGTTGGGGAGGAGTTAGATGTATAAGAAAAGAAAATGCAGAACTTATTTTTTTCGAAAACTTCCTTATTTTGTGCTTCCATTCCTTTTTTGATGTTTTGTTCATGAACTTCATATTGAAGCATTCATCGTCGGAAGAGAGAAGGGGGAGGGGGAAGGAGGAGAAGAAAGAAAAAGAATAATAATAATAATAATAATAACAACAACAACAACAACAACAACAACAACAATTTAATGAGAAGGGCATTTATGTCTTTACTGCAAATTCCGACACCAAAAATTTACAAAAATGCCATTCTCTCATCAGCCCAAAACCACAGGGAGATTATGTATGTAATTTTAAACCACAGGGGGCAATCGACCGAATGGTCAAACCACAATGGGGCAAAGTTGATTTTCCCAAAACTTAATTATTGATTCTATGTTCAAATTTGTCTATTATAAACTAGCTGTTTGTTTTACGAGTTACACATATAAAATAAACAAATTAGCGAAATAGCTTACTTATTTTTATCATTCATGGTATGTAAAGAACATCTTGAACTTATAAAATGGAAGGATGGGACAATAGAAAATGGGTAAGAGTTGGATGTTGACATTTAAAGAATCAGTTACCTTTACAAGTTTGCGATTTAATAAAAGGATCAGGCAGAAATCTCTATGCTATAAGCTAGAATGTAGCAATAAGGAAGAAGAATCCAAATATACATATTTCTTTTCTTTGTAAAATAAAACTTTCTTTGCTCATGTTTAATGTAGAAATTTCATTGGCATGTGATGAACTTACCGTAGTGACTCACTCGGTTGATGACTAGAGGAACAGATAGGGCGGTTTGAACGAACCAAAATATTCGGGAACTGTTCGAGTTTGGTTCGTGTTTAGTTCGTTTTCATTCGGTAATTATTTGTTAACGAGCCAAACTCGAACCAATTTTAAAATTCATTTAGATAAACGAACCGAACCGAACAGTTCGTTTAGCTGAAAGAATCCAAATTTGAAAATCTAGTATTCGGTTCGGCTCAGTTCGTTTAACACCAGTGGCGAGCGGATTCCAAAGATGAATTTTTCAGAGTTTCTGGGTGAAGATCTTGTTGATTGGGTAAGTAGATATGAAACTTACTTTGAATTACAGAAACTGGTTGATACCACAGTGAAGGTTAAGATGGCCCGTCTTTATCTTAGAGGTGATGTTAATATTTGGTTTACGAGTTGGATAATTGGCAAAGCTAATATTACAAGGGAATTTTTCAGGAATGAGATCTGTGTTTTTGTTTTGCTGGGAAGTATAAAGCTGATGTCATGGAGGAATTTCACAGCCTTGAGCAAACTAGAGCAATTAATGCTTATCAGACTAAATTTGAAGAATTAAGGACCTTAGTTCATAGTTTCAATCCGGGATTTGATGAAGAATACTTGTGAATGGTTTTGTTAAGGGTTTGAAAGATGAAATTAAGATCATGGTTAAACATGCAAAGCCAACCACTCTTATACAGGCCCTTAAAATCGCTAGAGCTCAATAGCTTTTGATGCTGACCCAAACCACCTCCTAAACCTGATCCTGGAGAGTCTAGATTTTTCCAAATTGCTAATAAGTCTAGTGTTTGATGGCAAAATCAGTATAAGCCTATTAGTTTTTCAGAACTTCAGGAAATGAGAGCTAAGGGTTTGTGTTTTTAAATGAAATGAGAAACACTTCCCAAGGCGTCAATATAAAAATAGGCATTTGAATTTCATCCTAGTTGATGATGATCCAGAATACCAATCTACTAGAAATGATGTAATGTTGTCTGATGAGGATGGAGTGCCCCTTTTTGTTAATGCTATGTTTGGGCAGATTTCATCCAGCACTATTAAGATTCAAGGTCAATTCAAGAAGTACCCAGTGACTATTTTGGTGGATATTGGCGGTACACATACTTTTTTTAGATTACCAACTGGCTGAGTCTTTGAATTGCATCATTAAGCCTACTAACCCCTTGATGATCACAGTTGAGGATGGAAACAAAATGATCAATGATTCCAAATGTACTAATCTTTCTTGGCTTATGCTGGGCCACTGTTTACACACGACGTCAGGCTCCTTCCTTTTGGGGGATGTGATATGGTATTAGACGTTGATTAGATGAAGGCTTATAGCCCAAGAGTCTTTGACTTTCAGAAGATAGAGATCTCAGTTGAAAGAAATGCAAAGTAGGTCCTACTCAAAAGTCACACCAGTCAGGCCCAACTCAAGATGATTTCTAGAAAGCACCTGAAGAATTGGCTTAAGAAATGAGCAGTGGGATTATGGGAACAGTTGCACTCTATACAGACTGTTGAGGACACATCTCCAATTTCCTCTATGTTGTCTCCCTTATTGGAAGATTTTTCTTGTGTGTATGTAGAACCATCTCAGTTACCTTCTAACAGGAAGATTCAGCATGCTATTGACATTAAGGAGGGTGCTACACCCTTCAAACTTACACCATATAGATACCCCTACTATTAGAATACTGAGATTGAATCTCTGGTGGAACAAAGGCTAGCACAAAATATCATTCAGCCTAGTGATAGCCCCTTTGCTTCCCTAGTTTTGTTAGTCAGAAAGATGGATGGCACATGGAGAATGTGCATTGATTTTAGGAGGCTCAATGGCCTCACTGTTAAGGATAGTTTCTATATCGCTATCATTGATCAACTTTTGGATGAATTAGGAGCTGCCAGAGTGCTTACTAAGATTGATCTCAGGGTTGGATTTCATCAAATTTGAGTCAACTGCAGGATATCCCCAAGACTGCATTTGTCTCACCGTGGCCATAATAAGTTTAGAGTGATGCTTTTGAGCTTACTAATGCTCCTGTCACTTTTCAGAAGACCATGAATGATCTGTTTCAGCCATATCTCAGGAAGTTTGTTTTGGTTTTTTTTGATGACATCCTTATATGTAGTCCTAATATGGCTAACCATGTGCAACACCTTCATGCAATGCTCACCTTGTTAAGAGATAGTCAACTCTTTGCTAAATTAAGTGTTCATTTGGTCAGTCTCAAGTGGAGTACTTAAGGCATATCATTCAAGGATGCCAAGTTTCTACTGACCCAGATAAGTTTGAAAGCATACAGAATTGGCTTATCTCTACTACTATCACTGAATTGAGAGGATTCTTGAGATCAACTGTTTTCTACAGAGGGTTCATAAAGGATTATGGGTTGATTGCTAGGCCTCTATATAACTTACTTAAGAAGAATGGGTTTGATGACACTGATCAAGCTATTGTTGCCTTTGGAGCCTTAGAAACAGCTATGTGCACCTCACCTGTGTTGGGGTCATCTACTTTCACTAAGCCTTTGTGATTGAGACAGATGCCAGTTATAAAGGTATGGGGGTAGTCTTGCACAACATGGACAAACATTATCCTTCCTCAGTCAAGCCTCCAGCACAAAGGAGTTTGGACTATTTATTTATGAGAAAGACCTTTCACCAGTGATCCTAGCAGTCATAAAATGAATACATTACTTGATTGGCAGAACCTTTATTATAAAGACTGATCATCAAAGCATTGAGTTTTTGTTAGAACAAAAGGCATGTTCAGCTTTGCAGCAGAAGGGCTCAACTAAACTTCTTGGCTTGGAATTTACTATAGAATACAAAAAAAGAAAGTAAAACGTAGTGGCATATGCCTTATCAAGACAACCAGCATTCTATCCTCTTTGAGCAGTAATTCCTGATTGGATAACATAAGTCAAGGCAAGCTACCAAGGGGACTTTTGTGCCACATCCAGAATGCAAGAGTTATTGACTGATCCCAAGGCTTACCTGAACTGGACCTTATCTCAAAGGGTCCTGAGTTATAGGGACAAATTTATGTTGGGAATATAGGAGAGCTAAAGGTCAAACTCTTTAAACAGCTACTCAATGGTGCTATGGGAGGTCAATCAGGAGCAAGAGCCTATTATCAAGGATCAAGAGCCTTCTCTATTGGTATAGGTTACAAAGAGACATTAAGCAATTTATCCAACAGTGCTTTACTTGCCAGTATTGCAAGAGTAAACATCAAAGACAAGCAGATCTCCTACACCCACTTCCAGTCCCTCACCAAGCTTGAAAGTAGGTTTCCATTGACTTTATAGATGGCTTACCAAAATCTAGAGGAAGGGAGGTGATCTTAGTCATTGTAGACACGTTCACCAAGTTTTCTCATTTTATATCTTTGACTGAGAGCTATACTGGTCTTGTTACACACAAGTGTTTTAAAGTGTCAGAACTGTGTACATTAAATTTTTGGTATGATGCAATAAACCTAAGTTGGAGATAATGGGCTCACTATATGTTGATAATGACTAAGAAAAGCAGTGAGGAGAAAGAAGTTTCTTAGGGGCTAAAAGTGTGCCAAGAGATGATGTTTACACGGCTTTGGACTGTTCTGTATTTATCCTAGCTGATTTCTAGAGCTTACAAATTCAAGTATTAACCGTGCTCTCACAAAAAAGTTAAAATAGAAATGAACAACAAGACGCATAAATAGCCCATAAGATGAAGACGTAGGAACTTTATGCAAGCACATATATAAATGCCAGCAATACGTGCAGGTAACCATCTGAAGAGGCTTAAAGCACCTCTCATCACAAGGCTATGTACTTAAGTATCAGCAAGGTAGCATGACAAAGACAGTCACACAAACTATAAGATACCAGAACATAGTTTCTTTAATAGAACCCTGCCCAACTAGCAAGCTACCATGGTATCCCTGTCTTGTAAACTAGCAGAAGAACAAGAAGAAACCAAGTGATACCATATTTTAATCCATCTAAGGTAAAGTGTATCATCACCATCTTTGCTTAGAAGAAGTGCCCTCAAGTGTGACACCGTGAATGTGGGATGCTTCCACACACTGCAGCTAAGAACTAAGGGTGACCGAGCGATCCCCTAGCTACTTGGTTACCTCTAAAAAGATTCAAAGAGAACTGAGGGTGACAGAGCAATTGACTCGTACTTGTCCCTCTGAACCTGTCCTCACTCCGAGATTTGACAATTTTATCATCGCATGGGTAAAGTCCTTGCGGAAGGACGTTCCATCATCTTCTGCATAATACACAACTGTTTTTGCAGTCTCCTCGTCGGCCATTAGTTGTTGATCAGAGAAAAGAAGACCTCTGCCTCTGACAAGGCTTCTAAAATAGTGTGTGCCAAAGGGAGATTTTGTAGAATAAGGAGAAGAGTACAGCCCTTCATAGTACGCCATGCTCTTGTCCGAGTCAAAAAGGTCCTTTGGACTTTGGGAAGAATCAGTGTTGCTGATAGCGGTGTTACTTCCCTCACACTTCGATCTCATTTCCTCTAGCATATCTGAAGCAATGGTAGTATCTGGCCACCCTGTTCCCTGAAAATTACTAAGCCTTGGCTTGATAAAATCACAACTTATCTTACCAATGCTATGCCCCCCTGTATGTGAAACAAGATCACACAATTGAGCCGATGGTGTAGATATTTGAATAAAGGGCTCATATAAACTTGAGGAATCCAAAAACTGAAGCAACTTGTATACCAAGAAGTGCGACAAATTCCCTTTTGTCAAATCCTCTGAGGGAAAACAACCTCAGTGTTTCAGAGATATTTCCATTTGGTTGAGGAATCTCCATCAAGGCTTCGGTGAAGTATGATGTAGTACTGTCTCTTCGACCAGTGTATACTGGATAATAAGGTCCACCAGACTAGAAAACATAGATAAATTAGGGGTAGAATAAACTAAAAGAAACTTCAAGTGTAATTCTGCAGACAAGTTACAAGCAGAAAATGAAACCACAAGCACAAAACAAGCACACAGGCAACTAAAGTTCAAACTGACGGGCATCCTTCATAAAAAATGGTACAGAATTCACATGCAAATATGGATAGAACAGCATAATGGGGAATTTCTAGGATAATAGCAACATCCTATGCAAAAATTTTCTTAACTTTGTTCCAACTATGAAAAGAGTGTATTACAAGCTTGCGTCCGAGAGAATTTTGATTAGCAATAAAAATGTGACTCTTTAAACTAGTCAAAATGGGTAAAAAAATATTTAAATTGTACCAATTGCTATACTGTTGTCATTACATTGTCAATTAATTCGCCCAACCTCCATTTCTATGAACTGGGAGAGGAGGAAGAAATATAACACCAATGATTGGTTTGTGTAGCATCTCTGCTAGTGCTTACTAGTTTACCAAACAAATCCATCATACTTTCAGTCCCTCGACATACAGAGAAAACTGGTTCTAGGTTCTTAAACTTCAGGTCCAAAAAACAGTTCTTGTTAAAACATGAGTTTGAATGATGAAATCCACATAGATTCAGACAACAGTTAACAGAAGAATTTAATGGATGCTTTTTTCTCTTACCAAGAGAATGCCATCTCTAGTTGCCAAAGCTACTATGTCAGAGCAAGATACTACTCCTGGACATTTTTCCTCAAGTTCCAGCTTTATCATATCAATGATATGAAAGCCTTTCAATGTCAAATTCGGTATTGCATCTTGTTCGGACTTTGCATCTCCGTTATCATTTAGCAGGACTGATGCATCACACCCCTGAAAGGTAAAATAAACCTTCAGATATGTACCTTTGAAACAACAATATGAAACAAATATCTGCAGTTCCAGAGTACTACATATATGTCAATTAAGTCTGTGAAATATCAACCATCCTAAATAGTAATTTGTTTAAGTTAGAACCATATGTCGTAATGAAAAAAATCCAACAGCGACATGTTTGCATAAATGAGCTGCTTAGGACTTTCTGAGTATATCAAAAGCAGAAAGAAAAAGTTAACTTAATTAATAGTAACTTATTTCTGTGTGATGACCAACATAGTGAGAAGAGGTATGACAAAGAAAGGGGAGACAAAGTTATTGATACCGCACAGCTTTCTAACCACAGGAAAAATCTTATGTTTCTTCTACAAATTTCAACACCAGAAAAAAAAAATGAAGTTGTTATTATACAATGAATCTTGGAAGCTATGAGAAAATATATTGAGAGGCAAATCAACTTCATGCTGATCGTAGCATAAACATCCTTATTGTATCATTTCTTTAAATTCCAAAGAGATCAAATAGAATCTGTAAAACAGAGCATACACACATGAACCAAATCTGGAAAAAAGTTATTTAGCCCATAAAGACATATACTTCACCTCCCAACGCGCCCCACCCCCTAAACCCTCAAGCTGGGGTACTTCATAAAGCATCAAGAAAATTCTCAAGAAAACAATGAGTATCAAAATCGCTCTGAATCCCATCCGAAAAGGGGAAAAGAGTATAAGAAAAAGGAATAAAATCATGTGAAGCGTGATTGTGTAAGAACCTGAATGAAGCAATCGTGAAAATGCAAGCGGAGTAGCTGGGGTGGAGCGTTCTGGTTCTCCGGCAGAGAAAGTAATTTCTTCATGGCGGAGAGTACGATTTCCTCAGCATGTGGACAGCTGTTTCTGTAAAAATCGTACTGGAAAACCCTGGAATCTTCCACTTTGGCATCAGAATCAAGGGTGGCTAACAACACCCACAGAATCAAAATCTTCTTCAAAAATTCGATCCGAGCTAACATTTCTCTAGTGGAATTTGGAATATCTTGATTGGTTCCGGAGAAGAAAAAGGTGTTGGCTTTTTGGAATTGGGATATACTTGAATGAAGAAGAAGGAGAAAATGGCGGGAAATGGCAAGACGGTTGATTCAGTTGGTCACATTTTTTATTTTACGTGTTATCTGTCTGTTGTATGTGAAAAGAAAATACACAAACATATTAATCTGCTTAAACAAAAAAGCTAAAGTTAATACTCATTATATCTCAAAAATAGTCCTATTTTAACTTGAACTAAGAAATCAAACTAGTTTAAACATTATTTGTATGGAGCCTCTAATTAGTTCATTAAAGAAAACCAAAAAAATCACATAAATAACAATTGAAAGGATAGTGTAAAAACTTTAACTACCAATACATAGTTTCTTAAAGGACCATAATAATTTAATATAACATTTTATGCAATAATGTTCCTGAACTTGCGAAGTGACCTTATTTATAACTTAATAAAATCACACATGCGTGATATATTGCTACCACAGACATGACTATCTTTCAGGTTATGATTGGTTAGGAACAAATAATATTCGGAAAACATTATAAATACCCATATATTGAACTGGTATTAGTCCTGCTTCTGTGCTTCACCCCCATAATTCAGAGATATTTTGGGTAAAAAGTGTGAAGCCACAGGCTGAGTGATAGACATATATATTTCTTTCATTTCATTGGCAAAATCATTCTGTTGATTCTTCAACCGTTAGATTATAAGTTAACTGATGAATCAGATTAATGGGAAAAATAAATGTCTCAGAAAATGGGATATCATGGCGAAAGATTTTTCTATGCTGAAAGGTGGGTCAGACCCCAGCCCATAGTGAAACGATAGGCCTTTCTTTCCCGTTTGAGAACAAGACAAGGATCACAATCTCAAGTTAAGGATTTGAGTACGATAGAATTTATTATTTCATAACCAGTCTTATCTTTGTTAGAATATACGAGTTGCCGTATTTAGCTCACATACTATTCTATTGTATTTATTGTAATTAATAGGTGATTGATTGTATCCATAATTGTGTCCCTAATTAGCTGTAATTTAGGATTGAGAATATTGCAGTTACCATGTACATGTAGGTTGTATGCAGTATAAGAATAGGGCAAAAATCTAAGGATGTAGTGTGCATACATATACAAGTTTTTAATATACAGTTTTCTTCATACTTTAACATGGTATCAGAGCATCTTAATCACGTTTCTGCCCACTGAAATTGAGATCTTTGAGCATAGGCTTAGAGAAAATCTCCTCATTGCCTGGTTACTCAGCCAATATCCGGCGGGTATACCTTTCCCAAGCCATACGGCTGTTATACCTTTCCGACCAAAACATTGCTCAGACAGCTGACCTGTCATCCTTGCATTATACCCTTCTCGAACCCTTCAGCCGTGACCCGTGCTCAGACAATTAACCTGTCTTCCTTGCACACCATACCTGCAAAATCACCATGTCAGAAATAGGCCAAACCTCACAAGAACCAAAACCAGAATCCTCATCAATTGCCGGAGATTTAGCCATCCAAGTGGCTCAAATTCTCAAGGACAGTCTTAGCCCACAAACACATACCTCAATACCATTACCTGAGAATCTCAATCTTGCAGTAAAGCTCACAGGAAATAACTACTCCTTATTGTCCCGTGTATTTTACAGGGCCATCTTGGGTCGGGGAAGGCAGCATCACCTCACAGGAATGCCTCCTCCTCCGCCACCAACAGATCCAAGGTATCCTCGATGGGAGCAATATGATAATTCTGTATTTACCTGGATTTTACAGATGTGGATGCGAGTATGATAAATAATGTGTCACGTTACCCCACTGCGAAGGCACTCTGGGACGGATTGGCCCTTACATACGGCTCACGGGGTGATTTTTACAAGTATTTGATCTGCATCGCAGAGCAAACAACATCTGGTAGGGGGACAGTACTCTGGAAGATTGCTGGAATCGTCTTCAAGATCTCTGGGTATCCATTGATACCTTGGATACCAACCCAATAAAATTTCCTGAAGACATTTCGCTGTATAATCAAAAAATACAAGAGTTTAGATTATACCAGTTTTTATAAGCAGTAAGTGACAGATTTGAATTTGAGAAGAAAGAGTTGCTGAAAAGAACGCCTCTTCCAAATGTGAAAGCTGCGTTTTTCGAATTCAAGTGGGCTGAATCCCAGGCGGGGCTTATATTACACGGCCCCTCAGAAACAAATTCCTCATTGGGGGTGGGACAAGGGCTGGCGGTTAAGCCAGCAGGTGGTCGTGGACGAGGCCGTGGCGGACCATTATCAGACCGAAGCAACACTGCAGGACCTCCATCATCACAGGGTGATAAAATCTCCATCATCTGCGAACACTGCGGAAAGAAGGGACATGGAAAGGAAAAGTGTTTCCAGATCTATGGCTATCCAGAGTGGTGGGAAGACAAAAGAATAACCACTGGGATGACCATCGGACAGAAGGGGAAAGCTGCGGCTGCCAAGGCTCAAGAGGAAGGAGCCAGCAACGACGCAGAAGAAGAAACTAGCGTCAGGAAGACAAGTAGCCAAGGCGACAGAGACGCAGCCGAAGGAGGTAAGGGGCTAGGAAGAAACCCTAGCCCCAATTTCGTTTTTTTATACTCAAAACTACCCAACAAGGACCTCTTGAATTTAATCATTGCCCCCGTCTATTTATGGAAGTACACTTAAGTCCTTTGATTTTTCAGGAGCGGTTAATATGGCCCAGAACAATTCAGATATATCAGATCTAGTCCCTAAATCTCAAGAGAGCATGTTTAGGCCTGAATTAACTAATAATTACAGCTTAACCCCTGGTCCTTCACATGCCCTTGTCAGTACCACCCCGTGTCCAAGCCCTCAGTGGATCTTTGATTGTGGAGCCACGGACACCATGACATTCGACCCTAAGGATTTTTTAAGCCATTTAGCCCCACTAAAAACCCATATTGAAACCGCCAGCGGAGAAGCCATTCCAGTCCAAGGAAGTGGGCCTATCTCCATCACCCCCGATATCACCCTGAAAAACTGCTTATTTGTTCACGCGCTGTCTACTAAATCGTTATCTATTAGCTAGCTTACTAAACAACTCGACTGTGTTGTACTTATGTATCCTCACTTTTGCATGTTGCAGGACATTCATGTAAGGTCTGTGATGAACACTCTAGAGGAGGGGTGAATAGAGTGTTTGTTAATTTTACGGAATTTTCTCGGTTTAGCTCAATACAAAACAGAGGCACTCAAAATCAATAAAGAAAGAGATGAGAGATAATGATTGAAGACACAAGATTTAGAGTGGTTCGAATCTTAAATGATTCTACTCCACTACCACTTTGCTTTCAAAGTGGATTTTCAACAGCAGCTTTCTTATTAACTTTGATAAGGAACAAGAACAACAACAGCAACACTTACACTAACTCTCGTGCAAGCAACAACTACAACAGCAGCAACTTATTGCACAACCAATTTGTGCAATACCAACAACAGCAGCAGCAACTTGTTGCACATACACTTTGTGCAACCTCAACAACAACAACTATAAGCAAGAACAAGTTCTTGCTTCCTCACAACTTCAACAAAGTTCTCTCAAGAACTTTCTCACAGTGGGTTGAAGGAAGTAGTAGGGATCACACTTTCTTTATAGTCTAAACACAAGCAAGAGATCAAGTGTTTATGGTTCCTCTTGTGTTAGACTCACTATCTCTCAATATACAACAATGAAGAACAACGAAAGGCTTAACAAGCTTTAAGCACTTTTACACATATGAGAGAAATATACAACAATGAAGAATGAAGCTTGATGATGGTGAAAGTGTGTAATTGCTTCATACAAGCCTCTTCTATTTATAAGTGAAGTTCACCATGTTTTTGAGGCTTTCCACCAAGTCTTCATCTTCAAAAATGTCAAAAAAATGTCCAAATAGTCTTTAGCCACCCTATGGAGTGATTTGATCTTGAATAGCCACCCTAGAGAATCTTAGACATGTATACAATAGTCAAGAAAGTATGTATTATGTTAGAGTAAAGTCCACAAGAAATTTGAGCAAGATTGGAAAGAGAACACCATGAATCTCCCTTTGATTTTGTTCCAACGTTCATAAAATTTGAATTCTGGGGGACATCGATCGATCTATGTGAGGGTATGATGTACATCGATCGATCTATGTGAGGGTATGATGTTGGACAGTATGATTTCAGAAAGATTCTGGATGACATCGATCGATCTATGTCAGGGTATGATGTACATCGATCGATCTATGTCAGGGTATGATGTACATCGATCGATCTATGTCAGGGTATGATGTACATCGATCGATGTTTAGAGATCTATGTCAGGGTATGATGTACATCGATCTCTGTTTAGAGATCTATGTCAGGGTATGATGTACATCGATCTCTGTTTTAGAGATCTATGTCAGGGTATGATGTACATCAATCTCTGTTTAGAGATCTATGTCAGGGTATGATGTTGATTTCTTATTTCTAAGTATAAAACGACTTTTCATTCCTTTTTCAAACATCTTTTAAGCTTCATCAAAACATTCATATCCCAACAATCTCCCCATATGTGAGAGATCTATCTCTCACAATAGATTTTTCTCAATTTGTTCTAATTTCAAATTATGAAATATCTTTTTATCTCATTTTCAACAATCTTTTAAATTCATCAAAACAATTCATTTTCCAACAATTCATACTCAGGAGATCATTGGACGTGGTACTGAGAGAGGGGGTCTCTATTACGTAGATGCGGTGGTGCCACATGGGTGTTCTAATCTTGCCACAGGATCGGTTTCTCGACAGATATGGTTATGGCACCGTCGGTTAGGATATCCTTCTTTTAGCTATTTGCATAAACTTTTTCCAGCTTTGTTTTCTAGAAATTTAGACCAATTGACGTGTGATACTTGCCTCAGAAAAACAACCCAGGAATACTTATCAGTTGAATAATACTCATGTGGACAAAATTTTTTCTTTAGTATATTCTGACGTTTGGGGACCTTCACCTCATCCCACTCCACTGGGTTTTCAATATTTTGTCATTTTTGTTGATGATTATTCCTGCATGACCTGGTTATATATTCTCAAACAAAAGTCTGACGTTGCTGCTAAATTTGTCGAGTTCTATCAAATGGTAAAAACACAATATGCATTGACCATTCAAATTCTACGATCAGACAACGGGGGGGAATATCTTGATGGGGCACTCAAACAGTTTTTCAGTAATCATGGCATCCTCCATCAAACCTCATGTCCCAACACCCCTGAACAAAATGGTGTTGCGGAACGCAAAAATCATACTTTGCTAGAGATAACACGAGCCATAATGTTAGAATCCAGTGTTCCCCGGGGAGTTTGGCCGGAGGCAGTGTCCACAGCTACTTACCTGAGTAATAGACTTCCCACTGTCATTCTCCACCAAAAAACACCTCTTGACACCGTAGCCTCTCAGACCACTATCCCTTCTGTACTGGACTTGCCACCTAAAGCTTTGGGTGTATGGTATTTACACATATTCCCAAACAACAACGAGATAAACTTGAACCATGTGCCGACAAGTGTGTCTTTGTCGGATATACTACTACCCAAAAGGGTTACCGCTCTTACAATCCCCGCACTCGGCGAATCCAGGTAACCATGAACTGTGTCTTCCTTGAAACCGAGTTCTTCTTTGCTACCCAACCTCGGTCTCAGAGGGGAGATAGCTTAAGATGGATGTTATGCCCCGCACCCTCCGTAGAATAATTAAAGGGTAAAAGAAAATTAAATGGATTAATGACAATTAATGGTAATAAATTAAGGATTAAATATCGGATTAAGTGATATTTATGGAGAGATTAAATATTAGCATTAATTAGTATTTAATTTAGAATTAAATATTAGAATTTAATTATTTAAGATAAATGAGATAATAGGATATAATTTAGAAACTCAAATTTCACCCTTTCTCATATCAAAACTGACAGAACGTCAGTTTCTCTTCACTTTTCAGAAAAGGATCGACGCACTCCTCTCCTTCTCTCCTTAGGCGACTTCTCCCGCTCTTGCAACCCTAAGTGAAGATTCTTCAAGATCTTCAATCAAATCCTTGTTTTTTCTTCGATTCTTCTTCGAGTAATCAAAGGCAAGTAATCTACTTATGAGTTCCTACGATTTGCGAAAGATAAAGGCCTATTTTTGATATCAAAATGGATCACCATGCAGTAGTTTCTTTTCGTAGATCTAGATGTGATTTATGTGTTTTGGTTTTGAGATTTGGCCACTATATGTTGAAAATCGTTTGTTGTTGTTGTTGAGTTTGTGAAATCCTGCAAATCCCAATCCCTTGAACCCTACTTTGTTGCTATTTGTGGTTGAAGGGAATGGAGAGTGAAAAGATGAGATTTTGGGTTTGTTCTGATGAATACTTTGAGTGTTAGGCTTGAATCCTTGACTTGTATATGAGGGATCTTGTTTTAGTGAATTAAGGATGAATTGATAGCAAAGATTAGGCTTGAAATGGTTGGAAGGAAGTTGGGAATCGTTTGGGGTTTAGATCTGTAGTTTCTGCAGAAATCGCAGGATGAATTTCTGAAAAAACGATGACATCGATCGATCGATGTCAGAGACTGACGTACATCGATCGATCGATGTCTGGTAGATGAGAGACTGATGTGCTTTAGTTGAACGTGGATCGATTGACGTATGGTAAGGGAGAGATCGATGTGTCCCAGATGGACATCGATCGATCAATGTGAGGGAACGACGTCACATCGATCGATCGATGTGCCTCAGATGGACGTGGATTGATCGACGTCAGGGGCTGATGTCCATCTGTTTTGTGGGAAATTAAGGGAAGAAAGAGGGAAGCTAGGGGATCCTTTGGATGACCTTAGGGACTTCTTAGGACCTGATTGAGGTTAGTATAAGTCTTGAGAACACGGCTTAGGATGATGAATTCATCGGTGAGTACTTCGTAGAGTATTTGAATCGGACTTCAACGTGAATGAGCTAAGGGGTTAAGAATGAACGCTTGAGGCTACGATAAGGTTCAAATGGAACGTGTAAGGAGGGTTTACTTCATTCCTCGTATCCTTAGTATGAATGTTTATGTGAGGTAAGCCTGAGCATGTGATGATAAGTTTGGAAGTGAGAACGTAATTGGGGCTTGTGATTGACGAATGTGATTGAATGATGAGAAGTGGTGCATATTTACATCACGACACTTGCATTTGCATTATGATTTGATGAGAGCTGTGCCTCGGCACATGGTATAAAGTTTGCGAAATGAGCTGTGATGCGTTACAGGGTATAAAGATAAGCTGTAACCATCATAGGGTATAAAGTGAGCTATAATGTGACACAGGTTATAAAGACAAGCTATGGAACATTACAGGGTATAAAGTTAAGCTGTGTTGCGTCACAGGGTATAAAGACAAGCTGTGGCCCATCACAGGGTATAAAGTTATGTGACCGGACATTATGATATGCATTGTACTGTTTTTGAAAAGTGAAGCATAATCGTTTGTGACTGTGTAGTGTAGTGCATATTTTGAAATGTCATGCATCACGTGAGTCGTTACGGTATGATTGATTTGTAACTGGATTGTTATTGAACTGTTGAATGTTTATGAATTACTGTTCTTATTCTGTTATGCTCGTAACTTATGATCTTTAAACTATACAAGACATGTGCCCCATTATCCCTTGATATAAATATTATTCATGTCTTGCCATGTGTTGATCCCGTATGTCTTATAAGCGGTTACTTGCTAGCGTTTTTCGCTAAGAGCTCTACTCGTTGTCTTGCAGATAAGGCTGAGTATGACATGATATTCATAGAGGACGACGGCGAGTGGGCTGAATGGGATGTTTAGAGCTTATCTTGGGATTTGTTTTAGGATGCTTCTTATTATCTTGACTATCTTTCATTCGTTGAGGACACCACAAATAATCTTTTGTAATTACATTATGTCTTGATGTACAGATTTGATGGTTTAGATTTATTTTACACGTGTTTCCATGCTTATTCTCTTACGTCAATGATGACGTGTATTCGAGAGATGAGACGTCTTGTAGTCCTCTCAGTAGGCTACGACGGGTGCACCGGTTTGGGTCCGCTGTCTTGGCCGGGGCGCTACAATGGATCCCTCGATTGGTTGTCTAATCTACCCTGTCCTGCGACCGATTCAACAAGGCAAGTGGTTGACCTCGACGGCGCTGCTACTCCCTACGACAATAGGGCCACTACTCCAGGGTCCACTGATAATGGTACTCCTCAGGTGAATGCGCCACAACAGGTACAAGGTAGTATACATAATAACAATAATAGTCGTGAAGTCAGAAAATTCTATTCCAATGATATCATACCGTTTGAGTTATCTTCAGTCCCTGTCCCTTCCTCTTCCCCCAGTGACACCCTTATATCTAATCATAATTGTTTTGGACTGGACCATACTAACATGTCTACTAAAGAACAGGGACGAGTACTTCCACCAAGGAAAAACAGGGGAGTCCCACTTGACAGGTATTCACCTACATAGATAGCCAAGGCCTCCAAGTACCCTGTTATGATTCCCAGAAAAAATGTGAGCAAAACAGCAAAGAGTTTCTTTACCAAAATCTGCTCTGAGGCAATTCCAAAAAAAACGTAGAAGAAGCATGCAGCCAACCAGAATGGAAAAAGGCTATGGACGCAGAAATGGATGCTCTTAAGAAGAATAAGAAGTGGAAAAAATGCCAGTTACCCGAAGGGAATCGAACAGTTGGATGCCGATGGGTATTCACTATCAAGTATAAAGCAGATGAGAGCATAGAGAGGCACAAAGCAAGGCTAGTAGCTAAAGGTTATACGCAAACATATGGAGTAGATTACTCTGAGACCTTCTCACCCGTTGCCCGACTTGACACTATTGGAATTCTTTTCTTTATTGCTGCAACGGAAAATTGGCCCCTGCAGCAGTTTGATGTTAAAAATGTGTTTCTACATGGGACACTGAAAGAGGAGGTATACATGGAGCCACCTTCCGGATTCGCAGAAGAGTTCTCACCTGGACAGGTATGCAAGCTCACTCATGCTCTGTATGGTCTTAAACAGTCCCCCAGAGCTTGGTTTGACAGGTTTACATCTGTTATGAAACAAGATAGATACCGACAGAGCAATGCTGATCACATTCTGCTATTCATCAAGCGACAGGGAAGTCTTGTTACTTGTCTCATTATTTATATTGATGATATGATTATTACTGACAATAACACTAGTGAAATGTCTCGTCTCAGGGATCACTTGTTCACACAGTTTGAGATGAAAGATCTTGGTGGACTGAAGTACTTCTTGTGGATCGAAGTATTTCGATCATCAGCTGGTATCTACATTTCACAGCGAAAGTATATCTTGGACCTGCTAGCCGAAGTAGGCATGTTAGACGCAAAGCCAGCTGACACGCTGATGATCCCAAATCATAGACTAAATAATGTACAAGGAGCACCTTTGACATATCGAGAACAATATCAGCGCTTGGTGGGCAAACTTATCTACTTGTCTCATACCCGGACAGATATCGCATATGCTGTTGGGGTGGTGAGTCAATTCATGCATACTCCTCAGAAGCACCATTTGGACGCTGTGCTAAGGATTGTGAGGTATCTAAAAGGAACACCTGGACGTGGCTTGATGTTCAAAAATAATGGACATCTAAAAATTGAGGCATACACGGATGCTGACTGGTCTGGCAACCAGATCGATCGATGATCTACTTCGATATTTTACACTAGTTGGAGGCAATGTAGTCACCTGGAGGAGTAAGAAGCAAAAGGTATTCGCGTTTTCGAGCGCAGAAGCAGAGCTTCGGGGTACTGTGAAAGGTATCATCGAAGTCTTATGGATTCGAAAGCTGTTACTTGATCTTGGTTTTCCTGTTGTCGATCCAACATGCTTAATGTGTGATAATAAGGCATCCATTGGTATTTCTGAGAATCCTGTTCAGCATGACCGAACTAAGCATGTGGAGGTCGACCAACACTTTATTAAGGAGAAGCTGGACAGCGGTATCATCGCTCTTCCATATGTGCGATCTGAGGACCAGCTAGCGGACATCCTGACGAAGGCAGTTAATGGACGAATCTTTGACTCAGTACTGTGCAAGTTGAATATTGGCGATTCCACTATTCAACTTGAGGGGGAGTGTTAGAATATACGAGTTGCCGTATTTAGCTCATAGAAAATTCCATTGTATTTATTGTAATTAATAGGTGATTGATTGTATCCATAATTGTGTCCCTAATTAGCTATAATTTAGGATTGAGAATATTGCACTTACCATGTACATGTAGGTTGTATGCAGTATAAGAATATGGCAAAAATGTAGAGATGTGGTGTGCAGAAATATACAAGTTTTCTTCGATATACAGTTTTCTTCATACTTTAACAATCTTCTATAATATTGAGTATTCTAATAGCTATTCGTACATCCGTCGTCGTATTTTACATGGATTTTTCGGACTAAACTACTTATAGGATAAAATTTTGCTTATAATTACCTCTTTGAAAAGCCATGAGAAGCCAACATTGTTTCTTCAAGAAGAGGTATGCATTCTAGTACCTAACTTATAGCTTTTTGCTTCTGGGAGCGCAATAATGCTTTTCGCGCTTGATGAAATGATTTATGAATTGGTTTTTGAAGTTGGTGAATGAACCAGCTAGTATTTGTCAGGACTATTTTGTCCTTTGCCGATGTTACGATCATTTTGTCCTTCTACTCTCTTATGAATAGCTGCTATTTTTTTTCTAACGATTTATTTTCTCTTCGTGTAATTATATGGTGCTCTTCATTGCAAACATGAACATCTCTCGTGTTTCTGAAGCATCATAAAACTGATGGAGTGACTTTCTATCTGGGTTTGGCAGAGTGCTCCGTTAGCTACATTGCTTGGAGACGACCTGGCATCTTCGGTTGATGTTGGAGTTGGAAATGAATTGACCACTCTTGCAGACCAGCACTGTTGACTCTGTTGTATCATATGAAAGGGCTGTTGGAAGCTACAATGACAGTGGTTCGCGCCCTAGAAAAGGCGCAACCAAGTTGATAAGGGCTAGTGTTGTTTGATTATGGTATGAGGAAAAGAGTTTCGGAAGATATAAGAGCGTAGCATGTCCTGGTGTCAAAATTCGATCCACTGACATTTTTAAACCTTATGCCCCGAGTCCTGTCCTTATTCTGAGATTTGTATCGATCTATAAACAAAAACTTCCTAGAAGCTTGGAGGAGCAATATATTTTGAACATAATGCTTCGTCACTACAAATCTGAGAGCAGTGATTTCATAAAATTTGTTTTTTCTTTACTAGCATACAGTAAAATCAATTGAATTTATCTACAAAGTATTCGAATCTCTCTAGTTTCTATAGTAGTCATATTACTGAAGTGTTAGAAGGAAATTAATTAAGTAGGAAATATTCTTTATTGTGATTGACAGTTAGAGATGTAATGAGTGATTCATAGTGATATAATTTTATAGTCATAAAGTAGAATATTTGATTTACCATAAGTAGATAGAGGCTCGGGCGTATAAACGTAACGTATTGCAAAGCCAAATATACAAGGAAAAATTTTCCCAAATTCGAGAGTTAAGTTTTCTACAGTTATCATGGTATCAGAGCAAGGTTGAATCTTCAACCTGATTACCATAGCATTTGCTCGTCTGAGACGTAGGCTCAGAATTATTCATCACTGTCCAGAAATTACCTTGATTACCATAGCATTTGTCCATCTGGGACGTAGGCTCAGAATTTTATTCATCACTGCCCAGAAACTACCTTTCCTGGCTAATTTACCTTTCTCAACCAGTAATTGACTGAGATCTTTGATACTTGATCCCTCAAATTAATACATGCCCAGAAAACAGTAAACATGTCAAATACAGCACCCATGGATGAACCACAAACACCACAAATTCCAAATAATCCTGACTTGACAGATCTGGCTGTACAAGTAGCCAGCATCCTTCGCAATACCCCTGCAAGATCACCAGAGATATCTACCTTACCATCACAAGTAGCCTTCTCTATAGAAATTCTTTCAGTAACAATCAAATTGAACGGAGACAAGTATGCCCTCTGGGCACCACTAGTTCTACGAGCCATCATTGGTAGATGACAGAGGAATCACCTCACTGGCGTTCCTCCTTCCCCTGCGTTAACTGATCTGAATTTTCCAGCCTGGGAACAGGCTGATAACTCTGTTTTCACATGGATCATACAGACCATAGAACCATCATTGGTCACAAATGTTACTCGTTATTCCACAACAAAGGCTTTATGGGATGGACTTGCCCTGACATATGGTGCAGAAAGTGACTCACTGTAAGTATATGATTTACACTGCAAAGCCAGCTTAATCAGATAAGGGGAAAAGAGCATAGAGAAGTGCTAGAATCAGTTGCAGGACATCTGAACAGCCATTGATGCCCGCAAACCCAATCCTATTACATGCACAACTGATATTAATACATACAATCGGGAGATGCAAGATCTCAGATTATATCAATTTCTTACAACCATTGATGAAATATTTGACAGGGACCGAAAAGATTTGCTCAAAAGGACCATATACCAAGTCTATAATCTGCCTACAGGGAGATTCGAAGGGCAGAGGAGATACTAGCAGTTTGGAAGAGAACCCCCTCAGATAAAGAATCTTCATCGGGGTAGGCCAAGGCCTGGCATCTTGCACATCAGCCACCAAAGGCAGTGGCCAAGCGCAGGGACGAGGAAACTCACAGATCTAAGGGAGAAATGGTGGATCAGAACGCTCAAACACATCACAGCGCAGTGATGACAAAGATAGCCTAATCTGTGGCCATTGCGGCCAGAGAAGATACAACAAAGAGCAATGCTTCCAATTAGTAGGCTATCCAGACTGGTATGAAGGTAAGAGAAAGCAGGGGGAAGTCAGCCGAGGAAGAGGAACCACCATGGTATGGGTTTCAAATCTTGCTGGCAGTAAAACCCTCAGAGAAGACAGTGAAGGAAATGAGGCAACAGTGGGAGGGACGATGGAAATGGAAGGAGGTATTAGGGTTGGGATTATAAAGCCCAACCCTACTTTATTGCGAAATTTCAAATTTACCCCTGTTGTTTTTTCTGATTTTACAGTACTAACCTAGGAAAGTTCGCATATTACACATGGCAACCCCCAGTTTTGTCTACCACCCAAAATAGCCCTGCCTGATCCTGCTATTACCAAATTAGTCCCTCCTGATTTCAATATTACCAAATCAGTCCCTCTTGGTTTCAATATTACCCAGTCAGCTCCTGATATTTCCCATACTACAATATTTACCCCCGACATTGATAAAAACGTCCCTTAAATACCCAAAACTTCTTTTGCACTTAATATCTCCTCCATACCACAAAATAAATCTACCTGGATTCTTGATAGTGGCGCAACTGATACAATGACTAATGAGCCTAATGATTTTATTAAATGGCACCCTCCTACTAAAACTCATATTGAAACTGCCAATGGTGACCTAGTTCCCATAACTGGTGGGGGACATATTGCGTTTAATTCCAAATTAACCTTATCTAATTGCTTATATGTTCCATCACTTTCATCCAAACTTTTATCTATCAGTCAAGTCACTCGTGAATTAGATTGTATTGTACTTATGTATCCAACTTTTTGCCTCCTGCAGGATATTCGCTCGAATGAGATTCTTGGACATGACATTGAGAAGGATGGATTGTACTACGTGACGAATGTGGTGCAACAAGCCGGTCCAATCTTGCCACCGGGACAGCCCGTAAGCAGCTTTGGTTATGGCACCGTCGCTTAGGACATCCTTCATTAGGTTATTTGAAATTTTTATTTCCATCGTTAGTTGGATCTCAGATTACTCTTTCTTGTGAGACATGCATCCGTGCTAAATAACATCGTTCTTCGTATAACCCAAATAACACTATATGATACTCCTATGGGTTTTCAGTACTTTGTTATCTTTGTGAATGATTGTTCACGTATGACTTGGGTTTACTTTCTTAAACACAAATATGAAGTCTATACAAAATTTGTTGATTTTTATAATATGGTTGTCACTCAATTTCAGAAACGTATTCAGATTCTCCGCTCTGATAATGGTGGGGAGTATTTATCCACTAGTCTTCATACTTTCTTCCGCGAATATGGTATTGTCCATCAAACCTCTTGCTCCAATACACCTGAACAGAATGGTGTAGCGGAACAAAAAAATCGTGTTCTCCTTGAAATGACCCGGGCCATGATGCTTGAATCAATGGTTCCTAAACATTTTTGGTCTGAGGCTATTGCTACTGCAACATACTTACTCAACCGTCTGCCTACTAAGATACTTACTCATCGTACACCTTTATCCGAACTTACCACCCAAACCTCCATTCTATCTTGTCTAACCGTATCCCCAAAAATCTTTGGTTGTACTGTTTTTGTTCATGTCCCGAGTACTCAACGTACTAAATTTGATGCTTGTGTGGATAAATGTGTCTTTGTTGGTTATGCTACCTCCCATAAAGGTTACCGATGCTACAATCCTAGAACCCAAAGGATTCATGTCACTCTGGACTATACTTTCTTAGAGCACGATTATTTTTATTCTGACCAATCTTGGTCTCAGGGGGAGACTTCTGAAGAGACTTACGATTGGTTACATAATCTAAGCTATTCAGGTATTCCAACAGGGCAAGTAGGTGACGCCGACTGTGCTTTTTCCGGCATAACTACAATCTCACTTCCAGAACAGTCCAGTGATCATCCTTCGACGGGTACTGAGCAAGAGGTAAGTCAAGATAGTACTCTTTCTGAACCAAAAAACAACCCTAAAGAGATTATACCTGAGTCTACTTGTACTGTTATATGCAAACCTGTTCTGGATAGTACTAACATTTCAGGAAAACAGCAAGGGAAAATTCTTCCTCCTCGGATAAATAGAGGTGTTCCACCAGTTCGATATTCGCCAGGAAAAGTGTTCAAAGGTACAATATATCCGATGACTGGAGCAAAAGGTTTTTTGGCTTCGGTATGTTAAAATGTGATTCCTCGAACAGTTGATGAGGCTATGGACAAACCAGAATGGCGTGTGGCCATGAAAGAAGAGATGAGGGCTTTGTTAAAGAATGATACTTGGGAGAAAGCAGATTTGCCAGAAGGCAAGAAGGCTGTAGGGTGCCGCTGAGTGTATACCATTAAATACAAAACAGATGGGAGCGTTGGAAGGTACAAGGCCAAGTTAGTAGCTCGAGGCTATACTTAGACCTACGGTATTGATTATGATAATACTTTCTCACCAGTTGCTAAGTTAGATACCATACGAGTGTTGTTGTCTATAGCGGCTGCTAAATCCTGGCCCCTATACCAGTTTGATGTAAATAATGCTTTTCTCCATGGAGAGTTGAAAGAAGAAGTATACATGATGCCTCCTCCAGGTTTTTTTACTAACTTTGCTGATCACGAAGTGTGTAGGTTGAAGCGCTCTCTATACGGACTAAAACAGTCTCCCAGGGCTTGGTTTGGGAGATTCACAACCTTTATGAAGAAACATGAGTTCCTCCAAAGCAATGCCGACCATACATTATTTGTAAAAAGGCGAGGAGATTCAGTTACATGTCTGATCATATACGTGGATGACATAATTATTACAGAAAATGATACAAAGGAAATGACAGTACTCCAACAGCAGTTGTTTTAAGAGTTCGAAATGAAAGACCTGAGAAATCTAAAATATTTTCTATGGATTGAAGTTACCCGATCCTCGCAGGGGATCTTTATCTCTCAGCACAACTATATACTAGATCTATTGACTGAGGTTGGTATGATTGACTGTAAACCAGCAGATGCCCCTAAGTTAGTGAATCACAAGTTGGAGTTTGTGGAAGGGAAGACGGAGGTAGAGCGAGAAAGATACCATCTATTAGTCGGGAAGTTGATCTATCTATCTCATACTCGACCAGACATTGCTTATGCCGTTAGTGTGGTGAGCCAGTTTATGCATCGACCCCAAGAACACTACATGGAGGCAGAATTCTACGATACTTAAAAGGGACAACTGAGCGAGGTATCCTCTTTAAAAATCGCTGTCATCTTGACATTGAAGTATACACCGACACTGATTGGCCAGGAAATCTCATAGATCAACGGTCAACTTCAGGGTACTTTGCATTATTAGGAGGAAATTTGGTCACACGGAGAAGCAAGAAGAAAAAGGTTGCAGCTCTCTCTAGTGCAGAGACAGAGTTTAGAGGCATTGCCAAGGGGGTAATGGAGATATTATGGCTGAGAAAACTGATGAAAGATATTGGGTTTCCAGTGATGGACTCGTCTAAGTGTGGTGTGATAACAAGGCATCTATTCATATATCTGAAAATCCAGTCCAGCATGATCGTACAAAACATATAGAAGTGGATAGACACTTTATCTGAGAAAAGTTAGATGAGAAGATTATTGAGCTACCGTTTGTTAGTTCCGAGGATCAACTTGTAGATATCCTAACCAAAGCAGTGGCTGGAAGAGCATCAGAACTAATATTGGACAAGTTGAGCATTGTTGATCCCCATACTCAACTTGAGGAGGAGTGTTAGAAGGAAAGTAATTAAGTAGGGAATATTCTTTATTGTGATTGACAGATTTGTAGAGATGTATTGACTGATTCATAGGGACATGATTGTATAGTCATAAAGTAGAATATTTGATTTACCATAAGTAGATAGATGCTCAGATGTATAAATGTAACGTATTGCAAAACGAAATATACAAGGAAAATTTTTCCCAAATTCGAGAGTTGAATTTTCTACAGTTATCATGAAGTTCATATACATCTCTTACAATACATAAAATGAATTGATCTTCCACAAAATACTCATTTAGCTTATCTAGATTTTCTATCAAAATTATGAAAAAGAATATGCTCGTATTAAGTGGGAAAAGATTAAATTTTCCCTTTTATATAAAAAATAATTCGGGGGCTGAATTGGGAAACTTTCACTTTTAGGATGGGAGTAACTATAGGCTATAATTGTTTCATGTCTCCTGATAAATAAATCACATCTTCCGATTACATAAACTATATAAGAAAATATATTAAGGAAGTTGTGTAGCCGAGACAGATTCGTCTCAATATATGTGAAAGCTTGGAGGATTGACGGTTTAATCAAAGGTTTCTTTCCAGATATGAATGAAATCTCATATGATTTGATAGTTAAACTATTGGAAAAAAATAAAAGAAAAAGAAAACTGTGATATTCAATAAAAACGAAAATGAAAATTGTGAACTTAGATAATCACACAGAAAATATATATATGAAAAAGCGGCATCTTCTCGCTTGCATGAATGGCACGTTGAAGTTGCTTGCAAATAAGTTTGGAAAAAGAAAAAATCCCAACTTCTTTTTGTTCTTCAATCTTTCCCTTCCTAACTTTCGGATTTGAATTTTTTTCTTTTTCTTTTTTTTTTTTGATATTTTTAGGTTCGGAGTTTTGCCGGAATATTCCCTCAACTAACATTCCTTCCTTCCGTTTTCAATCTAATATCCCCTCGTTTCCTTTGACTTTGCCGCCTAATTTTTCTTTCTTCCTTTTCGCATTTCGCTGTAGTTTTCTTTCGGTAATTTGCTATTAGGACTTTTGTTTTCCACGAAGAACTAGAAATACAACGGAATGGCTTAATTTTGCTTCAATTTGGATTGATGAATTGGCAGAGGTGAATTTTTTTTTTTTGATGGAATCTGGAAAAAGTGAAGAAGGGGGGATGGCCTCGACTTCAGGAATTGGTAAATGTGATGCAGCCGAAGATACATCACCGGACTCGTTGAGAAATACACCTTCAAACATAAGGAGGTTGGCTAATGAAATAGAGCAATTTGAGGGTAGGCATAAATACCTTGCGCAGACCAAAAGTCCTTCTGATGGTGGTGATGTCAGATGGTACTTCTGCAAGCTCCCTTTGGCCGTAAATGGTCAGTTCTTCTACTTCTTTTTCAGTCTGAGCTTTTTGGTTTAGGTTCCCAGCTCCATTTTAGAAAACATTTCGACTTCTATGCTTGTCAAGAAGATAAGTTGATGATTCCCCCCCCCCCCCCCCCCCCCTAAATCTGAACCATTCATCACCCATCCTATTGGTAGTAAGTTCTCCATCTTGAATTGCAATAAAACATAGAGAAAGATTATCTCAACACTTTAATATGCCCATTGAGATGTTTCACGACGCCCATAAGAAATCGCGGAGCCATCCAAGTGTTATATGATTTCCTTTGCTATCGTAAACTCTTAAAAAATTTCTCTATGTTTTTACCCACTTCTATTTCTTCTGTTTAGTTTCACATTAGGAAAACAATTATACCACATGCTTAATTTGCTTCTATATGTCTAACTTTTCTTTCAGAGATGGCTGCATCAGTTCCTCGCACAGAAATTGTGGGAAAGGGTGATTATTTTCGATTTGGCATGAGGGATTCTCTTGCGATCGAGGCATCATTCTTGCAGGTGGCGCTGGCTTTCTTGAAATATTATTGTGTTATTTCCCCCTTCTGATAGTTTCTTGATCAGCGTATTATCGTAGTATACCTTCTGACCCGGAAAATATGTTAAACTAAAAGTACATGTCTAAAAAGCTGTAATTTCTCAAATAGCTCCAGTTTTCTACATAAAGGTTTGAATGGTGCAAATAGAAGTGCAGCAGAGCTGGTCCATAAGTGAATGTGTTTGGATGTGTTTTTTTTGTTATTAAAATTTTATATATATAAGCCAAATGGCTCATTTACAAAAATGTTGCATTTAAGGCAACAACTAGCTTGACAATACCCAAACCAAAAAGGTGGCTTACAATGAGATTACATCTTTCCTAATCAAATGCCAACCTGTACAAAATTTACCCTACATGGGCATTAAAGCCAAGCTTTAGCTACAAAAGGTACAAATAACATCAAAATAAAGAAGCTAAGTGAGCAGCATGACATATTTGCAATTTCCATCCAAATCTTCTTTGATCCAGTTCCAACCACACTACAAAAACTGGAATGCTATCCACACCGCAGAATCCACATTATCTTCAAGCCATACTCCAGGGGGCGTCCTTCAAGTCGGACCCGCCATGGAAGTCCTGCGCATGGAAAGAGACAAGCACAGTACACCGAAACTACATAGTAGTAAACCAGTCAAGAGGAAAACACATGCATTAGGAGACCTAAGTTAAGTGCAATAATCAAGTTTGTATGCGATTTCCTAATTTTGTTCCAAGAACTGACACTAAATCGAACGTTCTGTAGAATCTCATTGTTGATGGTCTGGGGGTTCTTTTTAAGGGAGGTGTGAAGTCTGTGATTTCGCTCTTTCCATATTTCAGAAACAACAATGGCAAGACTGTGGATATTGAGTTCTTTTTGGAATTTGGAGCTCCAATGTGTCAATGAGAGCCATTCTTGGATAAGCTCCCAAGAGTACGTGAGGGAATGGAAGTTCAGTTTTGATAGGGTGGAGGACCATAGCTGTTGTGAGAATGGACAATTGAAAAACAAGTGGTTTTGGTCTTCAGGATAGGCCTAAAAAAGGAGGCACAGTGGAGTATCTACAATACCCTATTGTGCCATTTTTACTAGAGTAGGCAACCTTTCCCGAAAAGCCATCCATATTATCACCGCAAATCTGGGGAGATGACGCCTACTCCAGACGATTTTTGACCAGGAGATGAGGTTAGCCGGTGGTGTGTTGGCGGAAGTGGCACTGGAAACCGAAAAATTCTGGGAGTGGGTCCACTTCCAGCAATCATCATGGTGGAATATGGGAATATTCAAGCAGGCTTCATGGAAACTGGTAATGTGGGCGTCCCAACCTCTACCAAAAGGTATCCTCCAATGACCTCTACTTTTAACTTCTGAGACCCTTGCATTAAGGCAAACACTGAGTTTTTGCCATAGCTCAGGGAAGTTTTTAAGCAATCTGCCCTAAGGGTGCCATGGGTCAAACCAAAAGGAATTGGTGGTCCCTTTACCAATAACTCTGTGTGTATACTGCTCATATTGATCCCTGATCCAAAGCAACCTCTTTCATAACCAGGCATCATTAGCCTTGGGTTGGATTTCCTAAAGAGATTTGCCTTTGAGAATTACCGTGTGAACCCACTTCACCCAGAGTGGCTCTTTGTTTTCGTAAATGTGCCAGAGTTGTTTCATTAAATAGGCATTGTTGACTTGGGTGAGATTTGGCAAGCCCAACCCTCCTTCTTCTTTTGGAAGGCAAAGGTCAGACCATTTTACCTTTGTCTTTCTTGGGCCTCCCCAAAGGAAATCCCTTAAGAGACGTTCAATTTCTCTAAGAGTTTTCCTGGGTAGGAAGTAGGCTGTAGTCCAGTATCGAACCATGGCCACTAGGATAGAGTTTATACGTTGAACCTACCTCTGTAGGAAAGCTTAGAAGCCGTCCAGCTGAAGATTCTGGCTCTAAGTTTGTCCAGCAAAGGAGAGCAGTTTGTAAAGGAAAGCTTTCTATTCAGTAGGAGAAGACCCAGGTACTTGATAGGCAAAGTACCAAGAGGCATACCAAGAATGCTAGCAATAGTGTTATTTTTGAGGTTTGAGACTCCAGGAACAAACACTTCACGTTTTTGGCGGTTTGGAATCATACCAGAAAGATCACTAAAGGAATCCAGAGTGAGTTTGATAGTTTTGATTGTGGGGATGTCTGCACTGGATAGAATGAAGAGGTCATCCGCAAAGGCTAGAGAATTTAGCTTTATAGCTTCGCATTTTGGATGGTAGATGAATGGTTTGGTTTGGGAATTTACTTGGAGTAGCTGTGTAAAATCTTCCATGGCCAGAATGAATAAGGTAGGAGAGAGGAGGTCACCCTGGCGAAGACCTCTTGAGGCCTTGAAGTTTCCCACAAGTGAGCCATTGAGGTTGATTGAGAAGGAAGCTATTGACACACAGAGGTATATCCAATGTCTAAATTGTTGGGGAAAGTTCATTTGAGCTAAAATAGACATTAGATATCTCCATTTGACTGTGTCAAAGGCTTTCATAATGTCTACTTTAATTGCACAAGAACTGGGACCTCCAGTTTTTTAATAGCCTTTTACAAGGTTATGCATAAGGAGGATATTATCCTGAAAGCATCTTCCTTTAACGAAGGCAGCTTGGTTTAAGTCTACTGATTGAGGGAAAAGTGGTTTAATGCGGTTTGAGATGATTTTGATATAACTTTATAAGTTACATTGCAACATGATATGGGCCTGAATTCCTTCATTTTCACCGGGCTCTCAACTTTGGGAATTAGGGTGATTGCAGTAGCATTTAGTGGGTAGTAGAGGTAATTTATGAGAAGAATTGGTCAATTGCATTCAAAAACTCCTTACCCATTGTGGCGCAGTTATGCTTGTAGAATTCTACAGTGTACTGGGTCTGGGGCACTATCGTTTTTCATTGAAAATAGTGCATCTTTAATCTCCTTATGCGTGACACTAGTCAATAACGCATTTGCTTGCTCTTGACTAAGTGCTTTCATAGTCCAAGGTTGGGTTGAAAGAGGTTGTGAGTTTGGTTCTGTGAAAAGTTTTTCAAAGAAGCACACAACTAGGGTCTTAACCTCCTCGTAATCCTTTGTCCAGATTCCTTCTTCATTTTGAAGTCTAAGAATCTTATTTCTAGCAGTGTGAGCTTTTACTGTTCTATGGAAAAATTGAGTGTTTCTGTCTCCCTCTTTCATCCACTTAATCCTTGCTTCCTCCCTAAAGAAAGTTTCCTCAAAAGAGGAAAGTCTGATGTAATCCTCCAGGGCATTTCCTCTATTTGGATAGCTTGTGGGTTGGTACTATCTTTCATGGCCTTTTGTTGGGCCATTTCCAAGTGTTTCCTGGCCACTTGGACCCTTTCTGAAATGTTTGAGTAGAATTTGTTGTTGAGTGTTTTCAAGTGTTCTTTTAATCTCTTGAGTTTTTTGGCTAGACAGACATGCCAACTATTTTCGAAGGTTGAGTTGAAATTTGGATGTTTCAACCAACCCTTGAAAAATTTAAAAGGTTTTGTACCAAAGTTTAGAGACATTTTTACAGATAGGATCCCAGGGGAATGATCAGATAGAGTGGGAGCCTCATAGTCTAATTGGTAATTTTGGAATTTCTGGTTCCAAATTTCGTTTGAAAACATATGATCAATCTTTGTATAGATCCTGCTATTTGCTTCCCTCTTGTTTGGCCATGAGAATTCAAAGCCTCTGGATGGGATGTGGAGTATATCCATATCCAGAATCCAGTCTTTCAACTCTTGGATTGCATACCTGTCAATTCTCTTGTTTCCTATCTTACCCCTACTATCAAGAATGATGTTAAAATCACCCATGATAAGCCAGGCCTCATGGCATGTATTGAGTGTTGGTACCTGAGTGATCTCCATAGATCTCTCCTTAGGCTTTTAACATTGTAGCCATAGACCACAAAGAGAATGAAGACCGCTGGATCTTGTGATTTAATAGTGATTTTGCAAGTGATGCATTGATCATCTATAGAAAGGGTTTGGACTAAGAAGAGGTTAGGGTCTCATCCCACCCAAATCCTGGATGTTGAGTTAGGGAGAGCGTTTGAACCATTTCCCATTTCCTAAATATTCTTCTTGAAATCTGTTGGAAGTTTTGATGTCTAACCTTAACTTCCAAAAGACCAATAATATTTATTTTTTTATCCATAATGTAGTGCATTACTTCTTTCTGTTTTAAAAGGGAATTTAAACCCCTTATGTTCCAACTTGCTAACTTTATCATTTCCTAATTCTTGCGCCTCTAGGCCTATCCCGACTTTTGCCCCTACTGTGTTCAGTTGGGGATGGGCTAGAGTGGTTTCTCTTTCTGGAGGTGCTGGCTTCTATATCTTTGCTTTTACCCGAGGGGACTCCTCAATGGAAGAGAACCCCTTCGTGATTATGGATTTCATTTTTGATGGCACGGGCTGCCTGCTCTGTTCAGACACAATGCCCGCTTCCTCACCCGATGAGTATGCCCATCTAGTGTCTTTGTATTGTCTATCTAGCTTGGAGTTGATGTTCCTAATGTGTTCTGTAGAAAATAATTAATATGTATTCAATTTTATCATTATTATAATTGGCTCAAAGAGCCGTTAGGTGCTAGCCGTTAGTTTTTTTTGTCTTCTCTGTGTGTATATATATTGCTGAATCTCTCAGCTAGAAGGAGCGAACTTGATGTAAATTATTCTCTCTAAATACTATGAAGGATTATTCATGCTCACTTTATTTCTATTGATTCAAACATTCATTGTACTTATTGACTTAAAAGGTCAATAGTCTTCATTCATAAATCTCCATATGGTATCATAGCTTTGGTTTGAAAAGGAAATCTATAGTGTCTGGTTATCCAACAAAATTTTCAGGAATGAAATCTTCAATTGCGAAAGAACCCAGCTCTGCTTCTGAAAGGTTCAAGTGCTGAGGAACAAGAGGAAGAAGACGAAGGGAATAAAATATGCGTGGTAATTCGTTTAATCCTTTCGTCCAGATTTTCTTTTGGGAAGGAAAAAAAGAAACGCATGTCGATCATCCATAATATCAGCAAGGACAACTGTAGAGGGACTATCTCTTGCATGATCGACACTTCAAAAGAAATAAGACAAGTTGAAAATAATTCAGCTACACGTGAAGGAAAAGAAAAAGGAAAAGCGAATCTCAAGAAACAAAAATATTAAATTTACCGATAACGCTTTCCAAGACAGCTTGTTTTTTCAAAATTCTTTCCCAATTTTCGTTCCAGCACAACCTTCAATACTAGTCTGTCATTTGGAATAGTATAGAACACTCCTCAGTTGTCTATCTCTTCACGTGCTTTTTACCTCTTCCAACAAAAGTTCTGCAGATTTCATCTTCTTCTAATAAACTTTTCTCTTACTCTTCTTCTACCTTCAGCTCCTCGAGATTTCATCTCAGAACTTCAAGCTTCTTCTTCACTTATCTCTCACCCTTTTTTTATCTCTTCCTCAAAATGACTGGACAAAGTGAGGTTACTTCGAATGTGGAGAAACAAATCTGTCCTCCCATGTTAGATACTGCTCCAGTCAACATAGTAAAACTGAATGGGAATAACTATCTTGCATGGAGCAGGGCCATCGAGCTGTTCATTACTGGAAAAGGGAAAAAAGATTATTTGTTGGGCAAAATAACTGTTACTGCTGAGAATGATGCTAAGTTCTAGTCTTGGGAGGCTGAGAACTCTATGTTGATGTCATGGATGTTGGGATCTATGATCCCAGAAATCAGCGAAACTTTTATGCTATATAATACGGTGGAAGAGATCTGGAAGGCAACAAAGGAAATGTACTCTAAGAAAGATAATATAGCGGAGTTATATGAACTCAAGGCCCAACTGAAGGAAATAAAGCAAGGAGAACAAACTATTACCAAATACTATGGAAGTCTTTCTCATATTTGGCAGCAAATCGACTCATTTGAAGTTTTCAAATGGAGTGGTCCCGTTGATGAGCAAATATACAAAAGAATCAAAGAAACTGAAAGAATTTTTAGTTTCCTAGCTGGTTTACACAAGGACTTTGAAGCCGTTAGGAGTAGAATTCTTGGAACAAAACCTCTTCCAATTATGAATGCAGCGTTCTCTCAGGTCAGACAGGAGGAGAGTAGAATGAAGGTTATGCTGGGAACTGGATCTACTGTAACAGCTGGATCATCAGCCTTGGTGGCTGAAAACAAAGTAGTTCCTTCTTCTGTTGATACAATGGTCACTCACTCTACTGGCGTGGTGGCAAAGAAGAATATAGGAGGTAAAAAATTCTGTCAATACTGCCAAAGACCAGGACACCTTATTGAGGAGTGTTACAGACGTCCTGGTTCAAACGTCAAACCTCCTTTCAGACAAAACTCAAACCACTTCAGAGGCTCTAGTTCAAATCAGACCTGGACTCAACCTTGGAAATCTGATCCTAACATATCCAGGGCTGATTCCCACAGCAACTGGAGAAACTCCAAGGGAAATATGGCTAATATTGCTCAAAATGAGGCCTCAAATGCTAATCATGGAGAAGGAGTACTGAATCAAAAATTGTCCAGGATCAGATGAACACTCTGGTGAGGATTCTGAATCATCAAATAAACGACGAAAATGTGTCACAGATTAGAGCCACAATGGCCAGCACCAACATTAATGATAAGGGTTGTTCCTGGATCATTGATTCAGGAGCAACCGATCATATGACCTCTCATAGACATTTATTTGATGAATATACATTGTTTCTCAGTCCCCACAGAGTAAGAATTGCTAATGGACTTGGATTATACATTATTGGTAAAGGAACTATATGCATATCTCAGAATTTTATACTACGCAATGTGCTGTATAGGAATTTAGGAGATAAAGGACCATGAATTGAAGGAGAAGAATAACAACATATTGGAGGCTGAACACAAAGTATTATTCAGGCTTAATCTTGAATGTACAAATAGAAGTCCTTATATAAAGGAGAAAGGCAACATCACTAACGGCTATAAACAGTCTAACGGGCAGTTGGCTAACGGCTATTTATTTGTCAAACTCTTCTAATATTTACACTTCTAGAACCGTACTACAGTGTATTATATGTACATGTATTTTGGTAGTGTGTAGAACGTACTACAGTGTATTATATGTACATGTATTTGGTAGTGTATATTTCTACACTCCCCCTCAAGCTTGGTGTATATGTTAATACAACAAGCTTGACAACAAGTGTTTGTCAAAATATTTGAACTCTTCTTGTAATCACTGGCTCGGTGAAAAATATCTCCAAATATAATTGTTGTATGAGATATGTTTAATCTTGATAACTTCGGCTTCTATCTTCATGTTGGATCAGATTTTCCCAAATTTGGTTTCATCACGTGTATGCTTCTGTCTTTGATTTTTCTAATATATTCCTTGACTTGATGCTTTCTCCATGTACCTAAAAGAAACCTTAAAACAGACTTGAAGTGTTTATCAGTATAATCATGCGTAAACTAACCAGTTATAACAATTATTGAGAGTAGTATGAGATAATTAAATCAACTAATTTTTCAAGTAGACAATTAAATATACTTAGCCTTTTCTATATCTGGAACCTTAGTAGATTATGGTAACAATGCACAAATTACTACACATGCATAAGTTGATCATACTTAATAGAAATACACTTTGATTTTATAATTATCTCAGGTTATTAGAAGGTTACCTCATGATATTGATTTTCCATTATTATTTTATCACCACAAATAATAAGCATGACACAATCAATGCTTAGTACACATATATCCTTGCAAAACTAAAAATCATCAGCAATATGTTGATTGAAAAGAGGAAAATTGATGGGTAACATTAATGAGGGTAGAACGTGTAGCAGAAAACATGCAGTGTAATAATGACAAGGATGCTTCGAAAGAAAACTAACGTTGTATTTTTTATATATATTTTAGCCTTGAAAACTGAGAATTGTGCAATTTAAATAATAAAAGCGCTAAGTGTCGAGGATTTTTCCTCGAGATGATTTTCCCATGTAAACAGACACCTGAATTTTTACTTAATTTAACACGTAGGCACCTTCCTAGAAACATTGCTTGAACTTAGGCAAATAGAAGTGCAATGTGCGTGAGCTGTGATAGCAGGAGAAAAATATAAACAATAGGAGAAAAAGTGCCAAGACAAGATGTGTTGAAAGTAGCGTGTAAGGAAGAAAACAATTCTGAGGGAAAAGAACAGCAGGGCCAAGGACAACTTAGTGGGACACATGCCATTTGCTGAATGGAGGACCCTGCCGCGTTTTAATGCCTCTTACATACGTGGAAAGCAAGCTGAATTATGTAAGAAATATATTATTGCTATTTTACCTTCTATATTTTACCTTCTTTCTCCTGTGTTTTTTCATTCCTCCGTGAGGAATTTTTCTCTCTGTTGTTGTGTGAAGACCTCTCTGTTCTTCGTGAATTACTTCCTTCTCAAACGAAAATATATTTCCTTTGAACCTTGCTCTGAAACCTTCTTCAATTCTTCTTTTTGATATAACATACTTAGTATACTTGGGACTAGATATTGCATAGGTCAAGAGACAACTAATACTTTCACTTGGCGAAAGATTTGGATGTTGTGGCGATTAGAAGTTTATTGTGGGAGATAGGCAAGCAAGCAGCCCAACTGTTTCACTTCTTCCACTTTACAATCCCTGCACCACCATTACCTTTGCTTTTGAAAGAAGCTGGATATGGTAGGTAAGAACATTTTGGAGGCTCTCTGACCGTTGAAGATGACTCAATGGCCTAGGATTTTATGGCTCTTTATGGCCCATCGAATACTTTGAAAATATTTCAGCTCTATGCCAAGGCTCTTCATAGCCTATTGAAAAAGATTCCGGCTTTCTGCCAAGGCTCTTCATAGCCTATTCAAGAAAAGATTTCGGTCTTATACCAAGGCTCTTCATAGCCTCTTGAAAGTTTATAGACATAATGGTCTTTGAAAATTTATGGATAGCTCGGAAGTTGTTTAGCTTTATGAACTAATTGAAGACTCTATGGTCCCTTGGAGGTTACATGACCTCTTGAATTTTATTTTTTTTTTGAATTTTTCGGCTCTTGGCCAAGGCTCTGTGGCCTATTAAAAGAAGAATAGGCTCTATGGCCTTGAAGAATTTATGGCTCTATGGCCTTTGAAACATTTGAGGCTCTATGGCCTTGAAGAATTTATGGCTCTATGGCCTTTGAAACATTTGAGGCTCTATGGCCTTTGAAACATTTGAGGCTCTATGGCCTTGATATGAATTAATGATATTTTTTTTTGTTTGCCATTTTCCTGAGAAGATGAAATTACAGGTTTTGAAGATATATAGAGACAATACCCGCGAGAGTTTGAAATGTTGTCTGAGAGAAGAAGTTGCGGCAGACCCAACCTTCAACCAGGAGTCCTCTTATTTCAATGATATCTTTTGCTCTCGCGTTGTTTTTTCCTTCTCGGTAAATGCTTGAAGTGTTGAAGATTATGGAGAGTATTTAAGCTTGAAAGGTAAGTTATTGGAACTTTCGAATATTGTTGAGCCAAATAATGGTGAGTGTTCCAATGCTACTCAGTTTCTTTTTTTCCAGACTTGAGACTCACATATTCGTTTGTCTTCTCCTCCTCCTCCCTCTCATGGCTCTGATACCATATAGGAATTTAGGAGATAAAGGACCATGAATTGAAGGAGAAGAATAACAATATATTGGAGGCTGAACACAAAGTATTATTCAGGCTTAATCTTGAATGTACAAATAGAATTCCTTATATAAAGGAGAAAGGCAACATCACTAACGGCTATAAACAGTCTAACGGGCAGTTGGCTAACGGCTATTTATTTGTCAAACTCTTCTAATATTTACACTTCTAGAACCGTACTACAGTGTATTATATGTACATGTATTTTGGTAGTGTGTAGAACGTACTACAGTGTATTATATGTACATGTATTTGGTAGTGTATATTTCTACATGCTGCATGTCCCTAAGTTAGAATGTAATTTAATTTCTGTAAGTAAGGCCATGATAGATAATAAGTGCTTGACAATGTTTTCTCCCACTAAATGTCTCTTCCTTCCTGTTAATTGCTTCCAGGAGAAAGCATTGAAGGAGGAAGCTTTGGAGGGGAAGACTGGGTATGATAGACTCCAAGATGGGCATTTCATTTTGCAACATGAATCAAGATTTTTTGAAGACACTTCTAGATCATATTCTTGTATGAACACTACAACTGATGAAAATCAGGGTGTTCCTAGAATAGAACCTCAGAGTCCTGACTCTGCTGCTAGAATTAGTCTTATTTTGATGTGGAATTCTAGGTTGGGACATCCCAACTTCATGTACCTTAAACGATTGAAGCCTGATTTGTTTAGAAATGTCACTCTTGATTCACTGCACTGTGAAACTTGTTTATTGGCAAAACAAACTAGGAGTCAGTATCCACCTAAAGCATACAAGTCAAGTAAACCATTTAATTTTGTGCACTCAGACATATGGGGTCCTTCCAGGACTCCTAACATAAATGGCAATAAGTGGTTTGTAATATTTGTTGATGACCATACAAGACTGACCTGGGTGTATCTTATGAAGAATAAGTCAGATTTTTGCAGGATTCTCAAAGTGTTTGTTGCCTTGATACAGAACCAGTTTGGTGAGACTATCAAGACCTTAAGGTCTGATAATGGTGCAGAATATTTGGATACTGAGGTAAACTCCTTCTTATCTAGTTTAGGAGTACATCTTCAAACATCTAACGTCTATACTCCTCAGCAAAATGGAATTGCTGAAAGGAAGCATATGCACATCATGGAAGTAGCTAGGACCATCATGTTTTCCATGAATGTCCCTAAGCACTTGCGGGGAGAAGCAATTTTGACTGTTGCATACTTAATCAATCGTATGCCCTCGAGAGTGCTTGGGTATAAAACACCAAGGCAAACTCTCCTGGAGATGTATCCTCACACACATATCATCTCTGAGATTCCCTTCAGGACCTTTGGCTGTACTGTTTATGTATTTCTCCAGCCACATACTAGAAGCAAACTAGATTGTAGATCTGTTAAGTGTATTTTTGTAGGGTACTCCAGTACACAGAAGGGGTACAAATGTTATTGTCCTACTAATGGAAAAATGTATGTATCCTTAGATGTAACATTTGATGAAATGCAACCATATTATGAGAAGTCCCAATTACAATATTCTGTGGAAAAAGAATATTGGAATATCATAGATAAGCTTGTTGTGAGTAACACAGATTCCAAGGAAGCTGAAGGTTTGCATGTGCCCTTAGAAGTTACAAAATCCACACATGAACTCATAGTGAAGGATGGAGATGTTACAAAAGACACAACTGAGATTAGTTTAACCCCAGAAGATGGTCAAGTGGAGAAACAACTCAAAGTATACGCAAGGAGGCAAAAAGCTGTGGATCCGTCAGTCTCCTCACCGTCTCAGGTAAGGCCAGTAAGTTCACTAACTCCTATTAGTACGGGTTACTCACCTTCACAGAATCAACAAACTGTTTCAAGAAGTAATGAAACTGACAATCTGCCTATTGCCCTCAGGAAAGGGACCAGACAGTGTACAAAATTCCCAGTCCACACACGTAATATATATGGTCTGTTAAATACTATAGAGTGTTCTACTAAACACCCCATAGGTAATTATATGTCATATGATAAGTTGCAGCCTGTCTTTAGGACCTTTACAGTTAATTTAGACCGCAACACAATACCTGTCACTATTGATCAAGCACTTAAAGATCAGAACTGGAAAACAGCAGTAGAGGATGAAATGAATGCATTACTTAAGAACAATACATGGGAACTTGTTCCCAACTCATACTCAAAACATCCATTGGGGTGTAAGTGGGTTTTTTCCATCAAATATAATTCTGACGGTACTGTGAGTAGGTATAAAGCTAGGTTGGTGGCAAAAGGGTTCACCCAAGAATATGGAATAGACTATATGGAAACTTTTGCTCTAGTCGCAAAACTAAACACTGTAAGGATAATCTTCTCCATTGCTGTAAATCTAGACTGGAAACTGTTTCAGATGGACATTAAGAATGCATTTCTTAATGGAGAACTCAAGGAATCCGTGTTTATGGAAATCCCTCCAGGATACAAAACTGAACAAAATAAGTCTATGATTTGCAAACTCAAGAAATCCATTTATGGATTAAAACAATCCCCTAGAGCTTGGTTTGCTAGATTCACCTGCGTTTTACTTAAATATGGCTTTAAGCAGGCTCATAGTGACCACACATTATTTATTAATTGTGTTAATCATCTTGTGACTGTTTTAATTGTGTATGTGGATGACATCATTCTAACAGACAATAATGAAACTGGTATACAAATGATTAAAAGGCAGCTAGCTAGTTAGTTTGAACTCAAGGATCTTGGTCAATTAAAATATTTTTTAGGGATGGAAGTGTCAAGAACATCACAGGGTCTTTGTATTTCCCAAAGAAAATATGTGACTAACCTGTTGCGTGAAACAGGCATGATTGGCTGCAAGCCAGCCTTAACTCCTTTAGAACCGGGAAGAACAAGGACCAAAGGTAGTGTAAGTACTCACTCTTCAGAACCTGAAGTTGATAAATTAAGTTATCAACGATTAGTTGGAAAATTAATTTATTTATCTCATACTCGTCCTGACATATGCTATGCGATAAGCTTTGTAAGTCAGTATATGCACTCACCTAATAGCTATCATTTAAGTGTTGTTATGAGGATCCTCAGGTATCTCAAGGGTGCTCCTGGACAAGGCTTAAAAACTGAAGATAGGACTATACAGGTATTTACAAACGCAGATTGGGGAGGCTCGAAAGAAGATATGAGGTCCACGTCTGGTTATGCAACCTACCTATGGGGAAATTTGGTCACATGGCGCAGCAAGAAAACAGTCAGTTGTAGCAAGGAGTAGTGCAGAAGCAGAGCTGAGGGCCTTGGCTTTGGGCATTTGTGAAGGACTGTGGATTAAACGGGTATTGTTGGATCTTAGTCTTCCTAAAGGTGTCAACATTCGATTATACTATGACAATATATCTGCCATCAACATGGCAAAAAATCCCATGCATCATGGCAAATCTAAACACGTGGAAATAGACCGACACTTCATTAAAGAGAAAATTGAAGATCAATCAATTGTTATTCAGCACGTTCCATCTCATGAACAAGTTGCGGATATCCTGACGAAATCTGTCTCCGGTCCAATATTTCTTAGATTATCAGACAAGCTTGGCTGTATTAATATTTACACCAAGCTTGAGGGGGAGTGTAGAAAATAATTAATATGTATTCAATTTTATCATTATTATAATTGGCTCAAAGAGCCGTTAGGTGCTAGCCGTTAGTTTTTTTTGTCTTCTCTGTGTGTATATATATTGCTGAATCTCTCAGCTAGAAGGAGTGAATTTGATGTAAATTATTCTCTCTGAATACTATGAAGGATTATTTTGTTAGAAAGAGAAACGCGAAAATGCAGATTCGATGTGCTAATGTGTTTTAATGTGATTCAATAAAGAACCATTTTTTTTATGTGTATTATATTTCATGGTATGTTTGTATTTGGTTTCTTTCGGGGTTTAGTGGTTAGGCAGTTACGACCGAAACTTTTACACTTTGGGCATTGATTTGGTAGCCATTCGTAAGTAACCTCCTGGGTATGTTTATTACCCTTTCATTGATGAAATCTATAGAATTTGGTAAAGGGTCTCCTGCCTTTATCTCTGCACAAATTCTAACGAAATTTAGTCTGCTCTGGGATGAGATGAGCTTGTCCATAAACAGAGGCTTACCTATTATGGACCCTAATCCACTCAAGACGTGGGGGTTGAAGTAGTGGAGGCGCAGATTTGGTAGTTTGATCCATACGGGTACCCTATCCAAGCTCAACCTTTGGATAGGCTTATTTGACACCCATGGCCATAAGAAAAGCACTCTATTGCCAAAAGGTAGAGGAGAGAGGTCAAGTATGCTTTGTTTCGCGTCCTCAGACTGGAAACGAAAGGCAAACAAGTCCTCATCGTGCCTCTGGACTTCCAGTAGTCCCTTCGAAGACCATCTGTCTTCGGCATATTTCTTCATATTGAAAAAGAAGGCAGAATTGCCCATTACCTGAACTATGATGGCAACATTCCACTTGCATTTTGAGTCTGCCACCTCAAGCGGGTTGATTATGAAGGTCTTCACTCCATTTTCTTTCTGGCTCTGAGCCTGCGAGAGGTTAGATGAAGAATCTGGGATGAAATCTGGCTTGAGCAAAGATGCCCTAGCCGATTTAGCTCTGACAAGTGTTTGCATGTTGTAGATCAAGGCTGGATCTAGAGATTTTGCAAAGATCCAGACATGCTCTTAAGTATTTGTGTTGTTTTATGGAGTTTCCTCCGACCGCTTGTAGCGGCGGCCGGAGATAGGGAGTGTTTTGGGTTTTGTGGTTTGGTTAGTTTCGGAGTTTATTGAGAGAAGTAGAATGTAGAGAAAAGGAGAAAAGAGGGGTGGATTTGGGTTTGGAGGAGAAGAAAATGGACGTAAACGACGGTAGAGGGAGGAGGAGGGAGGTTGTTACCGTTGGAGAGAATGTGTGTTTTTAGAGAGGCGAGAGGATTTTTTTGTTAGAAAGAGAAACGCGAAAATGCAGATTCGATGTGCTAATGTGTTTTAATGTGATTCAATAAAGAACCATTTTTTTTATGTGTATTATATTTCATCGATCATAACCAAATTTACAATGTAGTAACGAGCAAGAGTGTACGTCCTAAAGCACCCCTATCCTTTCACAAAAATGTTGAAGTTGTTCTTTTGATCTCAACCTTTGTCTACAGGTCATGGAAGATAGTAACTAGTAGGTTTGTTTGGTTGCATAGGGGACAATTACTCCTTTTCTGTAAATAGCTTTGGCTATTTTTCTGTTTCATATATCAATACAGAACTAAAAAAGGAAAGGAAAAAAGAAAGGAAAAAAGAAAGAAAAGAAAAGGTTTATGGACGTGTTTTTCGCTTTCCCAATTGCATCTCTGCCTATGAATTAACTCAAAATATAATATCTACGGTTTCTTGAGCATTTTTTTCCCCTCATCCTCTGGAAGATTCTTTGATCCATAAACCATAAACTGTAGCGGCAAGGCAGAATCTAGCAAGATTGCTCAGACTTCCAGGAGTCATGTGGTTTACTAGTAAAGCCGGGGATATAAGGGGTGAAGCTGAGTCATACTAATCACGATACAGTTTGAAACTCTAACCTTATTCTTCCTGAGCGGGATCGCCTACATGGATCCCTTGTCAATATTAATGAATAATGAGTAAGTAAATCATGTATTTTTCTCACAGCTATCCACTCCTTGTCACTGATTGTGATTAGCACTTTCAATGCCCTAGTGTGCATTCTCTGCCTGGTTGTTCAAATGCAATTAGGTGGTTGCAAAGGTGGTATCTGCATTTGGCAAGATCATCTCAAACGCGTTTCCTTATTTATTTTTGAAACAACGCGTTTCCTTATTTAATCATCGACAAATACTACCAACCTTTTCCTTGATACATCCCTTTTGTATATTATATATTTTGTAGTGTTAGCCTTATCATATCCGCTTCTGTTATCTTTGTTTTATGTTCAGGGTTAACTTAAAGTGTTTCTGGTCCTAAGGCTTACTTCTAGTCCTTAGGGGATAGCTGCATAGAATACGTGATGGATTTTTTCCGCTGAACTTATCTTGCTTGAACCCTGTGTGTCTGGCATGCTTTTCTATTTCTCTATCTTTTGGCAGTAGATTTCTATCTTCAATCTAATGAAGGTCTTTATGACCCCTGCTCACATGAAACTTGAGCTCCATGTATTTTATTGTTCTAATATGTGTAGAACCTTTCTTCTCGATATTTCTTGCCAATGTTCATGTTTAGCCTTCACTCCACTTGTTTCGGGCGCTAGGGGATTATGTTATATGGAAACAACATTTACCATGGTGTTGTTTCCAGACATGTTGCACTTTGGTTTCACAAAGTGTTATGCCTTTGATGAGTAGCAATGCTACATTTTTTTGCACTTATAATGAGTTTCTGTCCTTGGCATACGTATTTTACAGTTAATTTGAAATTCAAGATACATTAGATTGAGAAATCCGTTAATAACCATTTACCTTGAACGACATGACATTTGAGTTTGTTCATTGTGCAGAGGGAGGACGATTTGCTGTCTAGATGGTGGCATGAGTACGCAGAATGTAGCGAAGGCCCAACAGGGCTAAATTCTAATGTAAATGATCAGTTGAAAGAATCATATGAGGAGTCTGCTGAGACAGCTCAGATGTACGGAATTGAAGAAGAGAGAGTTGGTGTACCTGTGAAAGGAGGGTTGCATGAGGTAATCCTTCAGATTGTGGTCCTTTTTAACAATGTGCAAGTTTTGCAGTTTTTTTTTTCCCGGGATTTAAATATTCGTTGATGAAGGATAAAGGTTATACAATGTAGAGAAGGAAAACCGTTGGAGAAGTAGGCTGCACCAAAAATCAAAAGCTGCCTATGTTCCCTCCCCCACTCCCTTTAGCACTTTGACTACAACTTTGCAATTGGATCTATTCTTCCAGGGCGTTGAAGTGAACTTCTGTCCATGTAACCATTATGTCATTAGCAATATTTGATTAGATGATGTGGAGGCAAGATGAGTTTTCACCATGACAATTACAAAAAAAAAAAAAGAGTTTTCACCATGACGTTTTCAATTCCTACAGCTCCAGTATGATGACATTAAGAAGTTGGTGCAACATTTATGTAGTTGTTGCACCTGTCCTGTCGTCTGGACCTTTTAGACTATTTCATTAATTGTATGTAACTTGATGCTTCTTTTTGTGTTACCATTACACTCTAGCTTTATTTTTTACTAATAAATGGAAGTGCTCATTGGGAGCTACTGCTGTTTTTTCCTTCTTTATATTTGACCCATAGTGCAACTTTTATTATTGCTTTCTTTAGTCTTCTCAAATAAGAGTGACATAGCAGCAGAAGCTTCTGTTTTTCTTATCTTGTTCCTAGATTATACATATTTTACTGTGCTCAAGGTATCCTAAGTTGTAATGCTACTTTTGCAGGTAGATTTAGTAAAGAGACATTGTTTTCCTGTATATTGGCCTGGAGACAGTCGGCGCGTACTTAGAGGTCATTGGTTTGCTCGTAAAAGAGGTCTTGATTGGCTTCCAATACGTGAAGATGTTGCTGAACAATTGGAATTTGCATATCGTAGCAAGGTGTATATAGCAAGACTATTGTTTCGACCGAATTTTGTAGCTCTACTTTACACACTTTCGGTTGTCTTATTTCTTGTCAAGTTATGGTATATGATGGGGAGAAACAAAAATTCGTCTTGGAACTGTTGAGGTTACATGTATTCAGGTTTTTCCGTCGTACTTTTAATGAGAGGGAAATCTGATGAAAACTTTTAATGTGAGGGAAATCTAATGAAAGGGAACCGTGCACTCTTGACTGTATTTGATTTGTCTATGAACTTTTGGAAGTCCTATCCTTGTTTGTTATCGTCTTGGTAGTAATGAGTTGATGTGCATAGTAACTTTGCTATTCACACATGTAGTATATTCCTTATGTTGAAATTCTTATGTCATCTCGTATTAACTTCGGTCACTTGTACATGCTGTGTTCCTTGTATTGAGATTTCTTATGCGACATTATCTGGGTTTACGAGTTCCAATTTCTAGTGGTTAAAAGAATATCTTTTGGGTGCTTCAGGTTTGGCGACGAAGAACATTTCAACCATCAGGGCTGTTTGCAGCTCGAATTGATTTGCAGGGCTCTACACCAGTATGAAGATTTTTCACATTCTTGAAATCCATAGAAAATATAATGTTGGTCTTAATATCAAATTAATTAGTGTTAATTTTTTGAATTAGGGACTGCATGCGCTGTTTACTGGAGAAGATGACACATGGGAAGCTTGGCTAAATGCTGAAGCATCTGGTTTTGCTAATGTTATTTCTATGGGAGGGAGTGGAGTTAAGTTGAGACGGGGGTATGCTCCATCTCTGTCAGCAAAGCCAACACAGGTACTTCTTTTCAGCATGTGATCATCATTCACTTTTCTCAAAGCTGGCATAATTTGAGGGCTCCTTTCATCCGAATTGTTCCTCTTCGATATTTTGTAATTTAGCTCTTTCATGTATAAGATTCCTTGACTTTCGATTAAGCTATGTCAGGTCTTAGCATGGTCCTGCCTTTTGAGAGTAGAGCAGTTTGATATGGTCAAAGGTGTTCTATTTATATTTTTCTATTGATGCTTTTAAATATGTGTGGATAGGGTTGTAAATGAACCAAGCCGTTCGGTTGTTTGGCTCATTTGACTCGAGCTCGAGCTCGAGCTCGGCTCGAATAAAAGGTTAATGAACAGAGCTTGGACACCCTTTTTCTATTCGAACTCGGTAAGTGGCACTGTTCGTTTAAGGTGTTCGGCTCGTTAATATTGTTCGTGAATTAAACGAACCAAGCTTGAACAATTAAATATGTTCGTTTAAATAAACGAACAAGCTCGGTCCTTTCGCTAAGTTAAATGAACCGAGCTTGAACAACGCAATGCTCGGCTCGTTCGGCTCGTTTACAGCCCTATGTGTGGATTACTTGATTATTGATTGGCGAGGCCTAGTATCACTAGATTCTGTGGAGTAAAGCTTAACTCAAATGCTGCCTAGGGCACTGGGCCTTTTTTTTTGATCAAAAGATAAAGGAATTTCAAGCTTTTACGTGTATGCCTAGTATCACTAGATTCTGTGGAGTAAAGCTTAACTCAAATGCTGCCTAGGGCACTGGGCCTTTTTTTTGATCAAAAGATAAAGGAATTTCAAGCTTTTACGTGTATGCCTAGTATCACTAGATTCTGTGGAGTAAAGCTTAACTCAAATGCTGCCTAGGGCACTGGGCCTTTTTTTTGATCAAAAGATAAAGGAATTTCAAGCTTTTACGTGTATGCGGATGTAGGAAGTTCTATAATTTTAACGATGTGATAGTATTAAAATGGTGTATGCGGATGTAGGAAGTTCTATAATTTTAACGATGTGATAGTATTAAAATGGTGTGAAGTCTGGAACCTCGGGAAAATTTTCAATGTGGCAACTTTTTGGCAGCAGTCGAATGCATTGTCCTGGGTGTTACTTATACATGAATGTATTGGCTAGATATTTCTATCTGTAGGAAATATCCGGATATTATCCGGATATCTATCTAGACATTATGGCTAGAATACATGTACCACTATACGTAGAATAGTAATAAAGGATAGAATATAGGTTTTTCTATAGTTATGAGATCTCATGAATCTCATCAAATATTTGCTATAAATATAAAGATTGGATTGATTCCGCATCAATCTATAAATAGAAGAGCTATGTATCTCGGTTTACACACAATTCTTCTTAAGACAATCAACGATACGATTGCCTCTTCCGTCTTTTTATGGTATCAGAGCCATAGTACTATCTTAGTCTTTCCACAAAAACAGAATGACTGCAGAAACCTCTGCCACCTCTAGTGCCCGAGAACACTCTTCCATCCTAGGAAATGAAACTGGGGTAGGGTCTCATAAAAACACATATGATCGTATTCCAATGGTCATATCTAACCATAAACTCAATGGTAATAATTACCTATCCTGGTCAAAAGCAATGGAAATGTTTATTACATGGAAAAGAAAAGAATACCTATTTAGGACACTTAAACCCCCAGCAACAGATGATCCTAAATATGAAAGTTGGAAAGCCGACAACAACAATGATAATGTCATGGCTTGTTGGGTCCATGAATTCGAATATCAGTGAAGATTTTCTTCTCCACTCAACAGCTGATGAAATATGGGCAGCTGCTAAGCAAATGTACTTAAAAAAGGATAATACCTCTGAACTGTATAGGACATAAGCCCAACTTCAGGACCTGAAACAAGGTGACATGACAGTCACATTATATTTCACCCAACTGACCAGGGCATGGCAACAACTTGATGCCTTTGAAGTCTACACCTGGAGTTGTGCCACTGATGCCCAGCGGTACAAAGAAATCAATGAGACCAAGCGAGTGTTTAGATTCCTCATTGGTCTAAATTCTGAATTGGATGGAGTTAAAGGCAGGATACTTGACACCAAGCCACTGCTAGTGAAATATTTCTGTCAACAGTCTCTGGTAATTTAGCTGCTGCTTGGTCTAAATCAGAGATCAGAGAGGAGTCAATTAAGGTCTTCCATGTAAAGTGCGATAAGTGTTTCTCCATGGTTCTCATTGCTTAACAATGACATCATAACCTCAGCTTCAAGCATGGATATTCACCTTAACAGTCTAACGCCGAATGAAAAAATTCACCAGTTTCTGGTGTGAGTGAATTGTTAAATATACAACAACAATCATACCCAGTATATTCTAACGACAGCAAAAGCTATTTTTAGGGTCTGGAGAGGGTGAAAGGCAGACAAACAATACCTCCATCCCAAGGGATAGAGAGTTTGCTTCCAGTGAGACCCCTGGCTCTATATGTACCTGCATAGATAGCACAATAATAGGAATATGTACTAGTGAAGAGATTTTATTAAACATAAACAGAAATCTTCTGATATTAAAATAGTCATAACAGTGGATATGCACAAATAGTTGAAAGACAAATAACGAAACGAAAAAGTGCAAAGTCAACCTAAAGTGTAAATACTATCTAGTCCTCTAAGTATGCTCTAAGGTGCCCCTATATCCTGTCTACCGCTCCTTAACCTTAATCCTCTGCCTCTATGAACTCCTATCCTAGACCATATCCTCAGAGAGGTGCAACTCTAGTAAGTCATGCCTAATCTGCTCATCCCAAGTCAGTTTGGACCTATCTTTACTCCTCTTCCCTTCTATAGTGAGACTTTCAATTACTCTGACAGATGCCGTTGTCTGTCTCCTTTTGACATGCCTAAGCCATCTCAGTCTTCCCTCTTTTATCTTATCTGCTACACTAGCCACAACTAACCTTTCTCTGTATACCTGATTTCTTATCCTGTCTAGCTTTGTATGCCCACACATCCACCTCAGTATCCTCATCTCTGCCACTTCCATCTTCTATGACTGCGTCCTCTTGATGGTCCAGCAGTCTGTTCCATATAACATTTTCAGCCGTACTGCCAACCTATAAAATTTTCTCTTTAATTTAGTTGGAAAATTCTTGTCACACAGCACCCAGAGGCCGGCCTCCACCTACACCAACCTGCCTGATCTCGGTATGCTACGTCACTCTCTATGTCCCATTCTTTCTGTACAAATGATTCTAGGTACTTGAACTTACTTACCTTTGGGACCAATTGACCCTCGATGGTGAGTTGACTATTCTCATCGTTGGTTGCGCCGCTGAAGTCGCAGTGCAGATACTCAGTTTTAGAACGATTAATCCTTAGACCTTTTCTCTCTAAAGCATCTCGCCACTCCTCTAGTCTCATACTCAGGTTATGTCTACTTTCCGCGACTAATACAATATCGTCAGCAAAAAGCATACACCATTGGACTGAATTGTTAAGTATAAAGATGTTGAATCACTCATTTATATAATAGCTTAAGAATTAAGACGAGATGGTAGTTTACAAGTACAGCCGCTGCTACTGCTATTGTCTACTACTCGCTTCTATCGACTGCCACTGTTGCGCACGTGGGGTAAGTCCACACATTACGGATGTGTTAAGTAATTAATCATCTCTCTAACAGTTTAAGCTTTTGTATAAGATGATAATTTAACATGGATTAACTACAATTTCTGCAGCTCTGACCACTGATTATATGTGGATATTGAAAAATCAGAGACAAAATTAGAAGCATTAGATGAACACATCTTTCAGTTTAGTAGTGAAAACAGCCTTACAAACAGTGAGAAAAGCTTGGACACATCAACCAACTGAGCAAATTCTGTCCAGCTGAGGACCACCAGGTTGTGAAGGTCCCTATTTAATCACAGGAACATGTATGTTAAGTACACTAATATCATAGAAATGTTCTGACATTTCCAGTATGGGCTTTGACTATGCTGTACTCTAATATCAAAGACATGTTCTGACTGTGCTGTACTCTAATATCAAAGACATGTCATGAAATTTCAACATGGGCTTTGACTGGTGCTGTACTCTAATATGTTAGTCAATGAATGACTGTCGCAACAATTCATTCTAATAGTTGATTAGGAATCTTTTTTTTTTTTTTTTGCCAATCTACAAGTCTCAAGAGTCAACAATCATGTACATGAATCTGGGTTTGTGAGTAATTAGGTCGTTTCCAATTCTATTGTCTGTTGAAATATGTTTATGTGAGCTACATTTGTAACACTTAAATTTATTTGTTTCTGAAGGATGAATTGCGGCAGCAGAAGGAGGAGGAAATGGATGATTATTGCTCACAGGTGAACCCTGCCATGTCTTGTGCTTGGTCCTTGGTTATGTTTATTTTCTATGTGAAGCTGTACGCTAGTATTCGAAACCAGATAGTAGGTGTTCATTATTGCCTCAAAATTTTTTTTTCTAAATGCGAATGACGTAGAGCCTTTTTCCAGTCCATGTCACTACTTTATGTTTTGTTTCATTACCCTATTTCAGTTGCGAAATTTTCTGAGGCATTTGCTGCAATGACCTTCTCACCTCCCCAACCCCCAAAACCTATCTTCTCCCTGTAGCGTTATCTTCCTGATATTCAGTAGATGAACTTGGTTTGGACCAATGCCTTTTCACCGCCTAGCATCATGTTTCATTGCAACCACAAATAGTTTTCTTCTTTGAAACAGATGTTCGTTGCTTCTTATTATATGAGAAATCACTTAAAGCTTCCTAGCAGCTGTGAATAAACTCAAGAAAGTGCTTCCCCCCCCCCCCCCCCCCCCCCCCTTCCCCCTCTTTTTTTTCTTTTCCCGTTAAGCTCTTTTGACCCCAAAAGATTCTTTAGTTATCCTCTTTGTGCTTACTGCTAATATTTGATGATCAGCGTCTAATTTCTGTTTTTTTAATCTTTAAAATATTCTTTACTGCAATGGCTGTTTGAAATGCTTCAGGTTCCTGTTGGACATTTGGTTTTTATGGTTCATGGCATTGGACAAAGGCTGGAAAAATCCAATTTAGTGGATGATGTGGGTGACTTCCGTGTTGTCATTGAAAGCCTCTCTGAAAGACATTTAACTTCGTATCAGCGCGGCACTCAAAGGGTCCTATTCATACCGTGTCAGGTGAATTTTCTGATTTCATTGTTGATATTCTGGTCTGATAATTTCATTTTTCAGTCTCATTCGAGATAACCAAGGAAAACCGTTGGCTTATATCTCATCGATTAGTTTCCATTTCATTGAGGATACTCTGTGAGTTATGGAAGAGCGCATGATGGTTGAGGGCTGAAAGATTTAATTGGATTAAGTTGAAGTGAAGTTAGAGTTTATGTAGAGGCTGTTCTTGGATTGACTGTGTATGAAATAATTGCAATCGATAGAAAAAGTATCGCATGAACTTCTGCACTTCTTTGAGACTGTCCTTATTTATGCACTCATGAAGCCTTAAGGTTTCAAAAATATCATTTACTTTGAGTTGAAAAAGTTTTTGTTCTTAACAACGATCACCACAAAAAAATATTGCAATAAGTTATTTAACAAAATGAATATTTTTGGCATGAACCCAACTAAAAGGAAAAGGTCGATGCCAGTTAGATAGTTCTGCACAAAATCCGTCGAATAATTTTACGTTCAGCAACCATATCCTGAATATGTCTCAATTGCGCAAAATTGCTGAAAGTCATTCTTCTAGATAAACATTGAGGATTTAGCTGATCGTCTTCCATTCTGGTGAAGGTTGACTCGGCAGGTTGAACAGGTTTTTACATTGTCCCATGTGAGATTAAGACACCATAACTATCTGAAAGCTCAATTGTGTAAACCAAATTCTGACATTAGCATGGAAAAAAGCTATTTATTTTGTTCAGCTCATGTAGTGGCTAATAAATGCTCACATCTTCATAGCTTTATATCACAATGGTTCTCCATACTCTAGTGTATCTGTAAAACTTCTATGATTGAGCGAATGCTTGTTACTCATCACAAGTAACCATCTTAACGAGAAAAGGTTCAAGTCGCGAAGTACTATGACCTGAGATAAGTAATGTCCTTGGATTTGTATTCCGAGGAGTGTGGGGGAGGACAGTCAGAAGCTTTTGTTGGCGTATAGGATTTGCTTATACACACAAATATTGCAGACTCTCACTTGTCCTTTTTGGCGATATCTGGCTGAGTAAACTCTAGTGAACTGGCAGTTTCATGTAGCCAAATTTGTTATCATGTTTACACTTCTTCACGAAAAGTTAACATCACGTACCTATTTTGAAGTGTTCTGCATTTGCAATGCAGTGAATGTAACATTAACCTTCTCTGTTTAGTAGGTAGGTGGTATTATTTTTATTAGAAGTCTGGACCGCAATAATGTTTATGGTTTATTTTGACAGTGGAGGAAAGGTTTGAAACTCAGTGGGGAGCATGCAGTTGAAAACCTTACTTTGGATGGTGTGCGGAAACTGCGTGTGGCTTTGAGTGCTACTGTTCATGATGTTTTATACTATATGAGCCCCATCTACTGCCAGACCATTATTGATTCTGTAAGTGAATAACATTAATCTCATGTTTTTCGTTTTCTGTTAAGTTATGCTTGCAATCTTTGACTACGTAAGTGCTACTCTTGTTTTTTTGGCGGTCTCCTCTCTAGTTAACTGGTGTTCCAAACATATGGCAGGCCAGTAATATTGATGCTTTTATTATAAGAATACTTTTTAGGAATTGGACCACTCTCTGAGCTGCCCATCCTAAACTTAAGCAGAATAGGGATACATGTATAGGACATGTTAGTTGAAATGGAAGAGGTTACTTAAGAAAAAAAGAAAAGAAAAGAAATGAAAAATAAAAGAAAAGAACTCATTAGGAACAGTGTTTTTCAGCTTACTTTCTCCATTTTAATGATCATCAGATAGTGCATGATCTCTTACCTTTGCACTATCTGACGATGAACACACAACTCCACCCCCCCCACGTGGCCCTCCCGCTCTCTTTTTTCCCTGTTCACACCCCAAACATTGGAATTATCTGTTTTATGTCGTTTCTCAAACATATTGGTACAAGACTTGGACTTCCATCAGTTTATTTTGTCACTTAACATATCATATTTTGCTAGTGATTTGTTCATTGTTTTCCTTTAGTGTATCATAATCCATCTCATCGGTGTCATAATTTTCAATTTGAAATGTCCGAGTCTTGTAAGTTTCTGATTTGTCATAGTACCATACAATATCCTTGCTCGCCATTGTTCTTAACGTTGATGAAGAATTGTCTATTGAATTTATTGGTGTATAGCATTGGAGGAGAGACTGTTACTCTTTGGTGTCCTGCTGTTTCAAACTGCATAAAATTTGATTTCCTTTACAGGTGTCAAACCAGTTAAACAGGTTATATTTGAAATTCCTTAAGAGAAATCCTGGTTATGATGGAAAGGTAAGTGGCAGGTTTCTCATGCGAAACTTTTATTCCATGGAATATTCCCGATCTTTACAAATGCAGCATGTGGTGCTCTTTCAGGTCTCAATTTTTGGTCATTCACTTGGCAGTGTTTTGTCTTATGATATCCTTTGTCACCAAGATGTTCTGTCCTCGCCATTTCCAATGGAGTGGTTGTACAAAGAAAAAGATGTCAATGACCTAATCCAGGATGGTGTGAGTGGTCTATCTTGTGATTGCAACTTAGTTCCCAATGTAGAGAACAAGGATAGAGATCATGATGAAAAAAATAAATCATCAACAAATATTGAGAATCTGGGGGACAAGCAAGACGAAGGCTTTAATAATTTGCTTAACCCTTCATCATTTGGGTTGGATGACGCTACTTCCTCAGATCTCAACCTCCCGAAGGAGAACGATATTCCTTCCTCTGATCAAAGCACTTGCGAGCATGATGGTATCAATGCTAATATTTCTAGTGGAATGGAGGCAGTAGTCGAACATACCAGGAATAAAGCTGAAGCGGTTCAATATTTTGCAGATAAAATTGATGACAAAGTAAATGAAAGTAACAACAAGAAAACGATTCAGCTCTTACAGGAAGAGGTGCTGATTGATATTTGGAACCCGACCTCCTTCCCCACCCCCGAACCCCTCCCCTCCTCGTGGGGTTTTTTTCTTTTTTTCCAGAGTTTACTTTTTTCATCGCCTCAACAATGATCCTGAAATAATTTCAGGTTGTTTTGCTGAAGGCAAAGATCAATGACTTAGAATCACAGTATAGAGGTATAATCTGAACTTAGGTAGTAGCTTCTGTATCTGTTTTTGTTTTTGCTGTTTTGACCTTCTGTTGTGTGGCACACGCAGGGAAATTAGAGAAAATCCAATCTGTCATCACCAAAGCCATGTCTTTGAGTTATCCGGCTGCTCCAACCGACACATTGAACAGCTATACCCCACGGATAAATTACACAAAATTGGAATTCAAAGTAATTTTACTGAATATATGCATGAACGATTTCAAATCTCCCCGATTCTATCTTTGTTGATTTAGATCCTTTTGGGTTTCATTTATGTTGTTCCCTTGTGTTCTTCAGTTGTGTTCACAAATACTGCTTGCTGTTTCTCTGTATAACTGTATTTTTTTTTTTTTAGTTTTGGTTGTGATCAACAATACCTACTGCATGATTTCTTTTCATGTAGTGTGATTGTATTCGTATTTTCCAGTGGATTATCTTGTTCATTTTATGCATTGATTTGATAGTATCTCAAGCATTATTGTTGATATCAGGTTGAGACATTTTTTGCTGTTGGATCACCCCTTGGCGTGTTTCTTGCTCTTCGAAATGTTCGTATTGGAGTTGGTAATGGTTAAATATCTCAATATCTAGTTTTTGAGTCTCTATTGAGTTTGCAAATGCGCTGTGTGTTTATGGATCACCCATTGGCGTGTTTCTTGCTGTTTGAAATGTTCGTATTGGAGTTGGTAATGCTTAAATCTCTCAATATCTTTTTTGGAGTCCATATTGAGTTTGCAAGTGCGCTGTGTGTTTAGAACACGTGGTGAAACTAAAATCATTGCCTGACGTTACCTTTCTGCGTCTTAATTTTGAATTATAATATACGGTTGCTTTAGTGCTTCTTTCGGTTGATGGGACCCATCCCCCAGATAATGTTATGTCCCACCCTATTGCCAGTAAATCCGAGCTTCCAATTAGCTTCCTAGATTTCTGAGTAAAGTGATGTTGACCTTTTTTCTGATGTATTTTTCTCGAAGTTGATGTTCTCTATTGGTCTACTGCTGAGGAAACAGTGGAAGAATGGTTCAGGGTTTCTAACCATGTGCTCAGGGGACTTAGACTAAAACTTAGGTACTTGATGGGGGTGCAGGAGAAAGGGAAAAGGACATGGGAAAAGCTATAGAAAAAGATGACACACTTGACCTCACAGAAGACATTATGCTTCAGGCTGCAATATAAAACCCCATTTGTGCGACATAGGCCTGATTCTTGTGGTTGTATACTGACGTGGAATTCCTATAATAGCTGAACCATAATTACTTGCTATTATTACTAGTTTCCTCTTGTTTTCTTTGAGTTGCTTGTTTTAATGTATTTTATTCTCCCTTCCCCATAAAGGAAGAGAAAATAATTATCCTAAAATTTCCCTTTGTCTCCAATAGGAAAAGGACAAAATTATTGGGTAGAGGACGATGTTAACGAGGAGATGCCAGCTTGCCGACGAATGTTCAACATCTTTCACCCTTTTGATCCTGTGGCCTATCGGTCAGTTTTAGATGTGAGATAATAGTTGGTTTACAACATATTTTTCCTGTGAAGACAATTCCATCCATTTTTATAATCTATGCAGGGTAGAACCTTTGATCTGTAAAGAACATTTGAAACTGCGGCCTGTAATTATACCTTATCATAGAGGTGGAAAACGGCTGCATGTTGGATATCAAGTAAGTAAAGAATGTAGTGGTGTTCCAGATTCTCTATTCTTTACTTATGTTTTTCTTTTTTTTGGTTCTTTGTGCAGGAATTTACTGAAGGGTTGGCTTTGCGTTCTCAAGCTTTCAAGGGTTACATAAGCTCTGTCAGGGTAATCTTTTGAATTTTGTCCTGTTGGCGTTATTCAAGTTTCCGAAGTCATCTTTAACATAGAGGCAAGTTAGGTTGAAATTGCTAAGATCTACGTTGTGAAACCTTCCCTTAATAGGTTAAGCATACAGAATTACCCTAGTAGGAGAAAACGCAACTGAGTGTACCCCTCAAATGTAACTCTTGTTGTCTGAAGTGAATTCTCCTTTTGTATGTTTAGAATTGCATAGAATGATACACAGTCTACCGTAAATACACACTTTATACAATATAATATACACTTTATATATTAATTACAAAATACACTATATATATACTATAGGTATACACATAAGTATAGAGTTAGAACAATATTAGATGGCACTGTTTTAGTGATAATAGCCAATTCTAGCTGCTGGCTCCAATATAGCGGATGGCAGTGGCATAGGTAGTGTAAGTGGGCACAGATTGTACCCGTTAGAGGCTAATGTATTGCACTCTTATATAAGGAGCGTTATTTGTACATTCAAACTAAGTCTGAAATATAATCTTTCAGCCTCCTACTCCAAGTGTAAACAATTTGACTTGTCCTCACTAGCTTTTGCTGATGACCTCTTTATCCTTTCAAATGCGGATATGGACTCTGTTAAGGTGATCAAAGATACCCTACAGGAATTCCAAGCTCTTTTTGGCCTACAACTGAACCTTCAAAAATGTGAAATCTTCACATTTGGTATTAGTTCTAAGAGAAGGAGAATATAGCAGGCCTGTTAGGCATGGAGCTGGGTAACCTCCTAATTAAATACCTAGATGTCCTTGTTATAACTGAAAAATTATCTTACTCCAATTGTAGGGAGCTTTTGGAAAAAATATCTAATAAAATCAAGAGTTGGACATCATCGCAGTTGTCTTATAGTGGAAGGCTGTAGCTAATAAACTCAATTCTTATTGCTACTATAAAATATAGGATTGCCTCCTATTTCCTCCCCAGGAGGATCATTAGGAAAATTGAGAAGTTTTTTAACTTTTCTGTTGGAGGGGGGGGGGGGGGGGACTAGAAAAGCAAATATTAAGTGGTCAACACTTCGCCAACCAAAAAAATGTGGTTGCTTGCAAATATTTGATCTCATCTTGGTGAACAATACCTACATAATGAAGAATCTCTGAAACATATGTGAACAAAAGGAAAGCCTATGGCTCAAAGTGTCCACACGGTAGCCTTGAAGGAGAAATCACCTTATGAAGTAAAGTCAAGGTCAACAGACTCTTGGCTTTGGAAAAGGATACTCTGGATAAGAGATTTGTGTAGCCGCTGCATAGGAAAAGGGTTAGGCAATGGGTAAAACACCTTTTTTTGGAATGACCCATGACACCCTTGGGGTGCCTTGGCAGTCTAAAAACCAGAGTTAAAAAGGAAATTGTGCATCCTAGAATATGCTAATGTGTCAAGAGTAAAAGGGAAAAATGTATGGAGGATCCTATATGAGAGGGCATGAGATGAACAAGTGATTCAATGCAACCAAGCATGTAGAAGTATAAGTATCAGAAGTGGGGAGGATTGTTGGATTTGGAAGCCCCATAAGTTCTTCACAGTGAAAAGTGCCATGCAAACCTTGCAAATGCCACTGCCTAAGTCTGGATGAGTTAAAATTGTTTAGTGTATTCATCACATTCCATGATATGCAATGATCTTTTGGCTCGCATGTTGGAAGAGGATGAATACACAAGACAAATTGTTGAATTGGAGTTTGGTTAATACTAACACATATGTCTTATGCTGCAAATCTTGTAGGACCATGGTCACCTTTTATTTCGATCTTCATTTGCTGCCAAGGTGTAGAATGCAGTATTTCAACATTGCAAATGCAAGGACATATTCGTTTGGGAAGATATCATTAGTTGGTTATCCTCTATCAAAAATTGGGGTTCGAAATTGCAAAAAGATCAAGTTTTATTCAGCTTTTTTACAGTGGTGTACAACATTTGGAGAGAAAAGAACTAATGTTTCTACCATAAAATAGGAAAAGATGCCAAGTAATACTAAATGAGACAATGGAAAGCATAAAATTATCGACAGAGACATGAAAGAGCTACAAATGCAGCAAATACAATTGGGAATTGGCGGTGAACATGAGCATTTTAACAAAAGTCTTCATCAAACATGGAGTGAAACTGATCATACTGAAGTCTACTCCTTTATATTATAGGTTTGGAAAATCTATAAGTCTTTGGTATGCTTTGGAATGCATGGTGATCTCTGGGATTGAAAACGTATGGAATTTTGCAATTGTAAATGGTATGTTTTGAGCTTTTCAGCTGCAACGTTCTTCTCTTTTATTTAAAAATGTAATCCTTAGTAGTAGATGTCCGTTTTGTGACCAATGAGGTTCTTGTATTTATGTTTATTTTGGAAAAGAGTAAGCTTTTTTTGCTTGGCTTTATGTTGATAAAACAACATGCCTTGGGTATTTTGAGCAAGGTGCCTTTGCTAGTACTATATTGTGTTGAAAAAGATAAAAAAAATGTATTGTGCTTTTCATTTTGAGCAAGCCCTGCTTGCTGTTATTTGTCCCTAGCAACCCCTTTTGTAAAGATGTCTAATTTGGCTTATCTATGAAATTTGGCTTAAAAAAGAGATTTTGTTTACAACAAAGGAGATATATTTCAAGAAAGATAACACCTTTGAGCTCTATGAACTTGAAGCATAGCTTCAAGACATTAAACTGGGAGACTTAGAATATGGCAATAAATTGATATATTTGAAGTCCATCAGTGGACATGTCAAGCTGATGACCAACTCTATGAGTACATTACTGAAACAAAAAGGGTCTTCAGATTCTTGACTGGTTTACATGAAGATTTTGAGGCAGTTAGAAGCATAATTATTGGTACTAAACCTTTACCAAGTCTTAAGACTGTTTTCTTTGAAATAACATGAGTAAAGCAAAATTAAACTCATAATGGAGTCTCTGCCTACCATAGCTGTTGAAGGCTTTGCCTTTCTTGTGAATAATGAACCTGTTTTTACTAATTCACCTACCAATGTATCTTAGAATGCTAGTTTAACTGATGCGTAGGCTACTGCATTTGCAACTAGAAGGCCATGGACCTCTTACAAGCATGACAATAACAGGCCGTTTTGTCGACATTGTAAGGAGTCAGGGCAATTGATTGATGAGTGTTGAAAGCTACATGAGAAACAATGTGAAATAAAACCTCCTTGGCCAACCAACAACCCTTGTAGATTCACAAAAACGTATACTGCTAATTCAACAAACAACAATAGTGGATGGATAGTGACAATAGAACTTTCTCCAGTGCAATAAAGTTACGGAGTATCTAACAAAACTAGATTGAGGCCCTTCTCCAACTTCTAAGGAAACAACAAATTTCCCCACCATTCTAGGCTTGCTGGTAAAGCTCAAAACAATAAGGATCACTCGAGCTTCAAATCATATGACTTATAATAAAAATATATTACTCTTCTATGGACCTTTTTCTAGTCCTAATTAGTGAAGGTATGAAACGGGTTATGCTTGAAGATTATTGGAAATTTATATTTCGACATTTGCTGTGTTTAGAACCTTAGAATAATATGTATGTTCCTAATCAAAAGTGACATCAAGGTTACAAATATTTTCTTTGTAATAGGACAGTATCGTTTGTATCCTTTTTGGGTACCTGAATACCCATAAAAGTTGCATATAATAGATCCATAATCAAGTTTACGTCTTAAATGAGATTGTACATGAACATAGGCATTGCATCCAAGCAACTTAAAAAGTATGGCAGATAACAAGTTAGTGTTGGGGAAGTACTCAATTAAGCTTTGGTTAGGAGTCTTACAAGATAGTACTCTTGAAGGCATTTTATTAATTAAATAGGCAGCAGTGAGGACTGCTTCTCCCTAATAAAATTTAGGAACATTCATTGAAAATATGATTCTCCTAACTACCTCTAACAAATATCTATTCTTTCCCTCAGTTATTCCATTCTGGTGTGGATATACATGAGGTCTGATGATGTATTCCTATTTCATTCATGAATTTCTTTACTGTTTTATCTCGATGCTCACTTCTGTTGTCTGATCGTAAGGTTTTTATAGTCACACCAAACTGGTTTCTAATTAACTTGACAAAAGTCTTGAAAATATGTCCTTCTTCAGACTTATGTTTCATGAGATATACCTATGTTACTCTCGTGTGATCATCTACAAATGTAATAAATCATCTGGATCTATTTATGTTAGCAATCTTTGAAGGCACTCATATATCAAAATGTACTAAGTTAAAGGGTTGTGTGAGTTTATAAATTTTAGCATGATAGCTAGTTCTAGTATGTTTAACAAGTTTGCGAACATTACAACACAGATCCTTCACATTGATATTTATAAACTTTTCTTGCATAAGCCATCTTAAGTATACAAAGTTTGGGATACCTCATTCTCTTATGTTATAACAAAATCTTTTCCCTACTGGACCTTAAACAGACATGTATCCTTGGCACCTTATCTTGTTTCCTATCATGTTCTATTTCTTCAACTTGCAAAATGTAGAGTCTATCTAGTTTTTTAGCATTGTCAATTCTTATAGTTTTCTCCTGAAACCAACACTCAAAAGATCATAAACATGCAAAACAGTTATTACCTGAGACTATCTTCCATACTGATATTAGATTGAAGCTAAGAGGGGGAACATGTAATACATTATGGAAACATAAACTGTCATTTACTTTGACTATGCCTTTATCCATTATTTGCAAGACATATTCTATTGAATAATTTAAAACGTCTTTGTTATGTGTCATGTGATCATAAGCTCCTGAATCAATGATCAAGGAGTGTCTTATTGTTTTGTGTGGTACCTGAGCAGGCCATTGTGGCCGAGGTTGGAGTTCACTGTTGCTGAGACAGTGGCTGAAACAATGCCTCTATTTTGAGTAGGTAGAGTTCCTTATGCCTTATTTCGGAGAAGGCAGTGTAAAAGCTTTTGCAAAGACTAAGTATCAAGTACTCTACTTCTTACATAATCTAAGTCCTTGTGTAGGCCAGTTAAGAACTTAAAAATTCGTTTTGTTTCAGTAATGTATTTATACAGCCGATCATCAGGTTGACAACTTCACTTATGAGTCCAAAACATGTCAATTTGTTGCTAGATCTTTGTCGACTGGTTGTAATATTTGTTTACAGGATAGTCCGCTTTGCCTCTGTTTGTTATGAACATTTGTATATCTCTGCTCCATGACAAATAACTATTTCTATTTATTTTATGATTGGTGATCGTTATATGAGCTCAATCAAATATATGAGTAGCATTGGACCTTGTCCCTAAAGGTTGTTCAAAGGGGGAAGTTTCTTTAGCCTCACTGGTTTCAGCCATTGCTTAAAGAAACAGAGTTGGTTCAAGAAGAAAAGGAGCTTAAGGCCTTTGTAGCTTTAATATTATATAGAAAGTTGAAGAATCAATATTCATTCAAGATAAGTATTAAATGTACAAGGTTTGTCACTTATATAGGCTGTTTACAAGGGCCCGTTATGGGCCATAAGACTCCAAGGGCTCGAAGAGTCATTAGTCCAACCGCTATATTGCCCCAATGACTCTTTCCTTATATTCTAGTAGGCCACTGAGTTGGGGGGCCTTTACTAGTGTATATGTTTATTAAATAAGTATGTATGCGTGTCTATATATCGTATGTGTATGTATATGTGTATAGTGGTGGTATACATGAACCGTGTATAAGTATGTGTATGTGTACAAGTATTTTTGTCTATAGATTTCTACAAGCTATCCATATAATTTGAGATTAAACATTTAGGAAAACTTGTATATTTCTTAGGCATGAAATTGAGTAGAACAAATGATGACATGAGTATATCAGAAAGAAAATATATACTGGACTTGCTTCAAAATACAGTAATGCTTGGTTGTAACCAGTCCTTATTCTAGTTGAAGCAAGACACAAACCTAAAGATTTATGGGACAAAATGCCCACTGCTAGGTTGATTTAGTAAAAACTTATAGGAAAATTTATTTATTCATATCACGCTAGGTGTGACATATACTATGCAATTAGCTGTGTAAGTCAATTTATGCATGATCCTACTAATGAACACCTCAAGGATGCTCTAAAAATTTTCAATTACTTGAAAGCAGCACTTAGACAGGGTTTACATTTTACAAAGTATGCAGACATAGACATTAATGTTTTCACCATATGCAAATTGGGTAGTATCCAAGTCAGAAAGGAGATCATCCACTGGATATAGGACCTATTTCTAGAGAAATTTGCTCACTTGGAGGAGTAAGAAGTAGCTAGTGGTAGCAAAAAACAGCATAGCAGCAGAACTTAGAGCATCGACACATGGGACGTGTGAAAGATTATGACTGAAGAGAGTAATGGAAGAGCTGGGTTAGACAGTTTCTTCCCCTATTAGAATCTATTATGATAATATTTTTACAATTAATATGACAGAGAATCCAGTCCAACATGATAAGTCTAAATATGCGGAGATAGATAGCCATTCCATTATAGAGAAGATAGAAGCTGATGTTATCAGAATAACACATGTTTTCTCAAGTAATCATATAGCATCTTCACCAAACCATTGTCTACAAGTGTATTTCAGACATTAGTACTCAATCCTAGCTGTATAAACATACAGATCAAGCTTGAAGGAGAGTGTAGAATAGTAAATACACACTTTATACGGCAGAATACACATGTAAATACACATACACATATACTGTAAGTTTACACACAAGTATAGAGTTAGAATAATATTAGATATCACTATTTAGAAATAATAGCCAATTCTAGCCGTTGCTCCAATGTAGCCGTCGACAGTGGCCTAGACAGTGCAATTGGGGACAGATTCTAGCCGTTAGAGGCTAATGTATTGCTCCCTTGTGTAAAGAGCCTCATTTGTATATTCATACTAAGTCTGAAATATAATCTTTCAGCCTCTAACTCTTTCTACAGTATGAATGCTAATCTCTCTCGTCCCCCCCCTCTCTCTCTCTCTTTTTCTCTCTGTCAAGGTATCTGTGTTTGCCGCTTCGCCACATATGGTGCTAAATTTCTCGACAAGATGACTTGATTTTACTCTCTGTTGACAGGTTAAAGTTCTCACTATCTGCGAATCAAGAAACAAGGATAGCCAAGATGGTAATAGTCCCATCTTTTTTCCTTGTTGATATTCTTCCCATCTGTTATTGTCGTCTCTCTGCCTGTGTTTACCAGCATGGGCTGATGTATTCTATGGTAATTTTTATTCAATGTACATCTTGCAGATGAATCGGAAACTGCACCAGCAAACGAAGAGAGGTCATATGGTTCACTAATGATGGAGAGGTTAACAGGAAGTGAGGATGGGCGGATAGATCATGCTTTGCAAGTAGGTGCCAGAATGCTGACTCTAACCTTTAGTTTACATGTCCTTGGCTGTGTTCAAACCTCTGTACTTCATTATTTATATATAACTCTTTTGCAAAATCTGATATGTTTCTATTGCAGGATAAGACATTTCGCCATCCGTATCTATCTGCCCTTGGGTCACATACGTAAGTTTCAACCATGCACATAAACTTACACATCTAGTTACCGTGTTGTGTGCGCTAATGAACATTGCCGCAGTCTGAGATGGCCTGTCAGTTCGGGGTTTACAACTTTATGCACGAAAGTGATTAGATGCTTGGTTTTAAGAGCCGTATATATCCATCAGCTCTCAGGCAATTAAAGTAGGCCCGTCATCTTTGAGTTCTTCTTTGTCTCCTTGTTCTACTTGAACATCGTCTATGTTCTAGTTTTTTTTGCTTTCCATAGTTTTAATGTCATCCGATGAGGAAATCCATTTTGTACAACGTATAACTTTAGTCTTGTTTCTAATTTGGTGACTCACAAGTAATAGGGAGGGTGAATTACTGCAGAAACTACTGGAGAGACTACGATACAGCTTTATTTGTTTTGAAACATTTGTACCAAAACGTACCAGAGGGACCCCAGTATAGTCATGGACCTCAAGAAGGCAGCTCGAAAGACATGCATCGTTACAAAGGCTGGTCAGTGCAACGAGACGAAGAACTACCATTGACATTTGCTGATAAAGGCTTCTTAAAGGACTTCTCTGTAAGCGCCAGGAGATATATGAAGTGATAGCATTAGCCACATCAGACTTTGCTGATAACTACATTACATCGCAACACGATCGTCTATTTTTCTCCGCGATAGCAAAAGGAGTTTCATTCTGCGGACTGAGGTTCTAAAACCTACTTCTTACTTCTAGTATTCCTTCAATGAGCAAAAAGGAAGAAAAAAAAAACCTGTGCTTCTTTTTTTTTCTCCTGGTCGACTAATTTGATTGCCATGCCTCAGGAATATGAATCGAGTAGAGGAACGGCAGCCGAACCAGCTGGGAATGAAAGTGTAACGTGCAAGTATAGGGGATTGTGGTTCTTATATACATGTATGTATAAGTCGAATTCGCTTGTACAGAAATCCTAATGTGTGGTTAAGAAGAAAATCATGATTATATAGGCATAGGTGTTGCGGTATGTAGAAAATAGTTGTTAAGGGCTTGTCTATGGCTGCTAGCCTGCTACCCTTGTAATCAGTATTCGATGGCTTGCATATAAAATAAGCAAGTTGCTCATCAACCTGTACAATTAGTAGTGTAGATGATCTTAAGCTAGCAAACACGCGGTAGGATTTTGTGGTGCTCCTTCAGGATTCCAATATACTATGTTCAAGCTCAGAATAAGCTTGTTAGATGGACCACTGTCATTCCATCTTTGAGTGAGCTAAGGCACCACCAACTTGAAGCTACGCTAAAGAAAAACTAGAAAAAAAAAAAGGGGGGGGGGGGGGATGAAAGATTTGGATAAGCAGTGGCATAAGATGATAAGAACCATAGGATCCCCTACTGGATAAAAGAAACCACAAAATACGTTTTTGTGCATTAGCAGAAAACGAAAAGACCTATCCATGCTATTATGTAAAGAATTGTACAAGTAGAGCTATATTTTCTCCCATGATGTTATGATATTGAGGAGTTGTTAGTGTATGTGCCCTAGACCATGATTTGGATGTTTATGTTATACATTTATTATCAATAAAAGAGGTTTTATTATCATTATTCTTGGTTAGTATGTTACACAATTATAATATATGTCCCTGGTTCATTATTGTTATAGAGATAAAATAATTTATAATCAGTATGAGTATTGATTTGATAATCATGAGATGATTATGTGTATGGTGATACAAATCAATATCATAGATACTTGTTAGATAACAGTGTGTTGCATAGACCCATCATGAGATTACTACATGGATTAGCATCATAAGTAAATCTCATGATAGTCATGTTTTAATCCTTAGACTTGAGATTGTCATAGTTTCCAACATAAGGACTATTATATTTTGACATGATCTAACGTTATCCGTAACTGGATAATAATAAAAGTCATGATTGAGTATGATAGAAATTATGTTGAGGATATTGAACAATCAAGATAGAATTTGTCCATCTCTTTTGAAAGAGATATCTTTGGACCCCTCGGTTAGTGAGATTGTGAAATGCAGTGTGATCAGTATCATTTGTTTTATCAGTCTACTTAGAGATCGAGTAATCATATGTTTGAACAATATAAGTATGATGCTGACCATGACTTATGTTCAAACTAGATATCGTGTGACAAAGGGATTAATGTATGTATTATTATTAGGCTAATTGGACTTTACTCGTATTAATTGGGTAGTCGTAATGTCTTGCTAGAGACCAATTACGACTTGTTGGTTTAATGGAGATTCAACCGTCTGCCAATTAATATGGGCCTATCGGGTCACACACAAGAATGCGCATGGGCTGATATTAATAATATTAACATTAAATATTAATTATTATTATTATTTTCGTTTTTTATGATTATATATATATGTATGTATTATCGGATGATAACGAAAGAATCCATATCTGATATGGATTTTGAATATTCTGATAAGATCCATATCTGATATGGATTCTGATTGGCTTAACTAATCCGATTTGGATTCGGATTTGATGTCTACATATATCTATATATGATGGTGCATCTCGTACAGAGATAAAACACAATCATCAGAAAAAAACAGAGCTCGTTTTTAGAAACATGAGTTCTTCAGCCGCGCCGTTTCAAGAGCTAGCACTCCGGGCGGAAGCATTCATGTGGATACCGACAGAGGGTGTTCGTGATTTCGCACCTCCTTCATCTGCGGATTTCGAATCTACAGAGGTAATTTTTGAGTTTATTTTCATCGAATTAAACGAACAACATGGATCCTTGGTAGGAAATCGGAGATCAAGTTTTGTTTTTTCGCTGTGTGGTTTTTGCAGTGATCTCGTCTATTTCCTAACAGGAGCTTGAAGAGAGACAATCAAATATATAGGAGTATTGTTAAGCTCGGCACAAAGACAAAAATTATCTTTCATTGATTTTAAACGTATGGTACAGCCTTCTATTTAAGCTTTGCAATTTGTCTAAGTATGGAATACATAATATCTAAGTATGGAATATAGAACATGTACTAATGTAATTGTTGATTTTCCTCTACTTATACATGGTAAGTAAATATCACACATTAACACTTCCACTCAAGTTAAACAGTGGGGTCGCCAATGTTCAACTTGCGTAATACGTATTCAAAGATTCGTCCATTCACTGCCTTAATTAAGATATCCGCGAGTTGATCTTCAGAGCACACATGAGGAAGCGCAATAATCCCGTCATAGAGCTTTTCCCTTATAAAATGTCTATATATCACAACGTGTTTGATGCGATCATGTTGAACTAGGTTATCTAAAATACTGATAGTAGCTTTATTATCACACCTTAAGTATGCCGCGCCAGATACCATAAAGCCGAGTTCATGAAGCAGCTTGCGAATCCAAAGGATCTCAGTGATGCCCTTTACGATACCTCGAAACTCCGTTTCTGCACTAGACAACGCCACTACCTTCTGCTTTTTACTTCTCCAGGTGACAACGTTGCCTCCGACTAGGGTGAAGTATCCGGAAGTGGAGCGACGGTCAACTTGATTTCTTGTCCAATCCGCATCTGTATACGCCTCGATATTAAGATGGCTGTTATTCTTGAAGAGTAATCCCAAACCTGTTGTTTTCTTTAAGTATCTTATAATTCTGACCACAACATCGAAATGGTAATTTTGTGGACTATGCATGAACTGTCTAACCACTCCCACAACATAAGCAATATTGGGTCTCGTATGAGAAAGGTATATCAGTTTGCCTACCAAACGTTGGTACCGTTCCCGATTCGTTGAAGGAGCTCCCTGTATAAAGTCTAGCTTATGATTTTGGACCATCAGAGTGTTAGCAGGCTTGGCGTCAGGCATACCAACTTCTGTCAATAAATCAAGGATATATTTTCGTTGGCAAATGTATATTACCAGCTTGTGACCATAACACCTTAATTCCCAAGAAGTATTTGAGTCCACCAAGCTCCTTCATCTTGAACTGAGTGAACAAATGTTTCCTGAGGCGAGAAATTTCATTAGTATCATTTCCAGTGATAATCATGTCATCAACATATATAATAAGACAAGTAACAAGACTTTCCTATTTTTTTGATGAATAGTGTATGGTCAGCGTTGCTTTGTCTATATCCATCTTGTCTCATGACAGACATAAATCTTCCAAACCACGCCCGGGGAATTGCTTGAGACCATACAGAGCCTTGTTCAGCTTGCACACTTGTCCGGCTTCAAACTCATCATAGAAGCTTGGAGGTGGTTCCATGTAAACCTCTTCTTTTAAGGAAGCATGTAGAAACGTATTTTTAACATCAAACTGTTGTAGCGGCCGATTCTCAGTAGTTACGATAGAGAACGTCACTCTAATTGTATCGATCCTTATGACTGGTGAGAATGTTTCAGAATAGTCAACTCCATACGTCTGTGTGAACCCTTTGGCTACGAGCCTTGCCTTATGTCTTTCAATGCTCCTATCTGCTTTGTACTTAATGGTGAACACCAATCTACATCCAACAGATCGTTTTCCTAGTGGTGGCACACACTGTTCTCACGTATCATTTTCATGAGGGCATTCATCTCCACTAACATTGCTTCCTTCCATTGTCATTGGGCACACGCCTCTTCCATATTCTGGGGAATTCTTTCTGATCAGATTGCAGTTAAGAAACCTCTCGCCGTACTGCTCAGATTGTTCCCTTGTACAGATATAGGGTACTTGGAGGCTCGAGCTACTTTTGTAGGAGGGTACCTTTCAGGTGGAACTCCTCTGTTTCTCTTTGGTGCCAGTACACGCCCATGTTCTCCCGTCATAATATTAGTATGGTCCAATTCACAGTGTTTTAGATTAGTCACAGGATATTCGAGTAAGGCATTGGAGAATGATCAGGGATTTTGTCATCAGGAAAAACATTATCAGAGTTTTCACAGAAATAGAATTATCAGAGTTGTTATGTATACCATGATTTACCTGTTGTGGTGCATTTATCTAAGGAGTGTCACTGTCGGGTATATGAGCAGTGGCTATATTGTCTTAGGGAGCTATAGTGCAGTCAGAGCCATCTACTTGTCGTGTTGGTTCAGTCAACAACCAGTGTACGTTAGACAACCAATTGAGAGGATCATCATTAGTTATCTCCCCTTGAGACCGAGATGGGGTGGCAAATAAAAACTCGTTTTAAGGAAAACACAATTCATGGTAATATGGATATGGCGAGTACGGGGGTTGTAGCACCGATATCCTTTCTGGTTGGAAGCGTAGCCAACAAAGGCACATTTATCGACACAGGGGTCAAGTTTGGTACGTTGAGTTTTAGAGAGATATGTATAAAGACCGTGCACCCAAAGACTTTAGGTGGTAAAATGAGGAGAGAGGGAATAGCAACTTGGTGAGATAGGGTTTCCAACGGTGTTTTGTGATGGAGGGATGGTTGTAGGGAGTCGGTTGCCGAGGTAGGTGGTAGTGGACATAGCTTCCGACGAAAAACCTAGAGGGACAGACTACTAAAGCATCATAGCATGGTTCATTTCGAGAAGAGTGCGGTTTTTTCTTTCAGCCACACCATTTTTTCAGGTGTGTCGGGACAAGAAGTTTGATGAATTATGTCATGGGTACAAAAAGAATTTTTAAGTGCGCCATCAAAGTATTCCCCACCATTATCAGATCGAAGGATTTGGATGATCGATTTATACTGCATTTTGACCATATTACAAAACTCAACAAACATTATGGCAACATCAGATTCTTTTTAGAATGTAGAGCCATGTCATGCTGGAATAATCGTCAACAAAATTAACAAAATACTGAAACCCAAAGGTGTAGAGTGTGGAAATGGTCCCCATACATCCGAATGCACTAGTGAGAAAACATGACCCATACGAGTATTATTTGAGTGGTAATTCGCTCCTGGTTGTTTGGCCTGAAGGCAAGTATCACAAGTCAAATTAGTCGAAGTAGTAGAAAGTAAATCAGGAAAAAGTTTTTGCAAATAACTAAATGATGGGTGCCCTAGCCGACGGTGCCATAACCACAAATGGCAGGTACCAAACCGGTGGTAAGATTAGACTTGTCCTGTTGCACCACTGTATCTACGTAATAGAGGCCATCTCTCTCAATACCACGTCCAATGATCTCCTGAGTATGAATGTCCTGTAACACGCAAAATGAAGGATATATAAGAACAACGCAATCCAATTCTTTGGTAAGTTGACTGACAAAGAGCAATTTAGTGGAGAGAGATGGAACGAATAGGCAATTTTTAAGTGTAACGTTAGGGGTTATGGCAATAAAGCCACCCCCATGTACTGGGAAAATATCATCATTAGCAGTCTTAACATGCGATTTGTTGGGAGGTGAACGGATGATAAAATCATTAGGATCAAAAGTCATCGTATCGGTAGCACCGCAATCGAATATCCATTGGGTTTTGTTAAGGTGAGTATCAGTGGTATAGGCAAGTGACTTAGCAGGCTGTGTGGTATTGAGATGGTCCAAATCACAACACGTAGAAGTATTATGACTTATTGTAGGCCGTTGAGATTTTCGGGGGTATAATTAAGAATTTCAGAATATGAGAGGTGTTGTTGGGAATTTAAAAATCCAGGGGAGTGGTTGGTAGTATTTAAAGGTTCATGGACATAGGGCGCACATCCAGAAACTGATTGGACCATATTAACCTTATAACAAGGAATGGGGTTATGTGATGCAATATGAGGAGGGACTAAATGAGTAAATTTAGGGTTAAAATAAGTTAGGGGGTTAGGGTTAATTCCCAACCTCCTTTTACCTCCTGCGGCGCCCTCGTCTTGACTTCTCCCGCCGGTGTTGAGTTCTTGGTTGTTGCTGCTAGCTCCTTCCTCCAGGGCTTTGGTAACGGCGGCCTTTTCCTCCGGTGGTGGTGATCCTTTTTTCTACCCACCAATCGAGGTACCCCAAAATCTGAAAACAGCTTTCCTTGGTGTGACCCTTTTTGCCGCAATGTTCACACAAAAGTTGGCTTTTGTCCATCTTTAAGGAAGAGTGTCTGGAGCGCGGTGGTGGTTGCCCTTGTTGTAGTCCCCTGTCTGCTCATGCACCGCGGTCAGACTGTGGTCCACGACCACGGCCGCGATTTCTGGGGTCCTTGCTGCCAGCCCCTTGTCCTATCCCCTTTGATGAACCAAATTCTGAGGAGCCATGTTTGGTCATTCCAGACCTTGATTTTGCCATGTTGATTTCGAAAAAGCATCCTCCACGTTTGGTAACGGTGTTCTTTTCAACAACTCTTTCTTTTCTGTCTCATACTTGTCACTGATAGCAGTTAAGAATTGGTACTGACGAAGTTCCTGCATTTTGTGGTTGTACAGGCTGATTTCTTCAGGACACTTCATTGGGTTATTGTCCAGGGTGTCAATCGACAACCATAAGTCTTGGAGGCTGTTCCAGCAAGACTCAAGAGTATTCTCTCCTTGTCTTGTGTTGTTGGCTTTCTTTGACTTGCAACGAATCTCCCCCAGATCCGTAAGTTAAGGCCAGCCCATCCCACAGGGCCTTGGCTGTAGGGTAACAAGACACATTACTATCATACTCGGGTCAACATTCTACAAAATTCGGTAAATACGGAGTTGTCATCCTGCTCCCACCGTGCTTACCGCAGGTCTGTTGATGCTGGGGGTGAAGGCACCCCCGTAAGATGTGAGCTGTGTCCTCTACCAAGAATGGCTCTGTATATGACGTGAGACCACATAGGAAAATTACTGCCAGTTAATCTGACAGAAGTGTTCAGATTTTCAGGCAGTGGGATGGGTGGTGGTGTTGATAGAGTAAGGCTATCTTTGAGGATATTAGCCACTTGAATGGCCAAATCCCCTAATATGGGCGTTGTTTCTGGTTTGGGCGTTTCTGATGACTCGAGAATTTTTGACACAATGTTTTGATTGTTTGCAGGCAAAGTGATTCAAGTGCGGGTAGCAATGAAGACGCAGTATATGTTTGAGCAAGGTGAAAAAAATAGTCGGATGACTGGTAAAAATGGATCTTGGCTGAGAGAGGTAATATTGATTCGGTCGGAATATTGGGCCGACAAAGGTAATTGGCAATGATGAGTTTCTTCTGAGCCTATGTCCAAAAACTCCACAATCGTAAGAATCGTGCATGTTCTGATACCATGTTAAGCTAGGCACAAAGACAACAAAATTATCTTTCATTTATTTCAATCGTATGGTACAACCCTCTATTATAGATTTACAATTTGTTTAAGTATGGAATACAGAAAATCTAAGTATGGAATACAGAATATGTACTAATTGATGATTTTCCTCAACATATATATGGTAAGTAAATATCACACATTAACAAGAATCAAATTAGTTATGGGAATGTCACATCTCCAATATCAAGAGGAAATGGGATGGAATGCTGGACACGGATTAGCTTTCACCAAAACCAAACTATCCATTAGATACTAGAGAAAGCGGCCACGTGATGAAGCCCTTCTGAGATGGAGTGGAAGCGAGCATCCATTGAATGGATTGGTGAAAAAAGTGAGTGATGACGAGCCACGTGAGAACAACATCTTCTACAATTGCCAAGTAAGATTATGGTCAAACAGCAATGCCCACAAGGACACGTGGCTCGTCACTGGTAACCAGTTAATCATCCTCTTCACGTGGACTTGTGAGCCATGGTTTTGATTTGGATAGCAAATAGCAAATAGGGGGACCTCTCCTTTTCTTTTTATCATTTCCCCAATCAAAACCAATCAATCTATTATTTGTTGATCTGATAAGGAATCTGCTACGTTTCACTTCTTGGATATGGAGCTCAGAATCTGAGGACACCGGAACTTTTGTATCCTGCTCCCCCCTTCTCTTTCGAATACTATGCCTTCCATAGTAAATTAACAATCTTATGATGTATACTTTCACAATAATTATATACATTCTTTCGGTCTTAAAACTAATATTGTCTTTGTTGACTTTTCATCTTAGTGGAAATTACAAAAAAAACTAAGATAATATTTTTAAGATAGAAAATATAATTTAAAAATTTATGTGAACAACACGTTAGACGTTACAAATTAGGATTTTTTCCTGGTTCAGTTAACGAACTTCAAAGAGGGAAGATGAGGAAGAACATTTTTTGTATGTCTATGTCCTCTCCTTGAACTTTAAGAAAAGCCCTACACGTTTTAAATTTGTCTGACGTTTAGTCAAAGATTATTTCTCACTTTTCTACTCATTTAGGGAGGGATTCTACCTTCGATTATGTTGAAGTGGAACTTGTCTATAGTAGCTTGTCTTGTGACAGCGAAATCCTTATGTTTTTTCTTTTTTGGATACTATGTATTACATGGTAAATTAACAATCCTTAGATTGTTTGTATGATTACTTTTATAACAGGATTATATACATAATTTAAAAACTTGTGAAAACTGCTGGAAAAGTACGTCAAAGTACTTTAAAATGTGCTCCAAACTTATATATAAACATGTAAGATGTTGTTTGAGAGATTGAAAGATGTTTTGTTTGAACACTTTGAAATTGAAACAGATCACTTGGATGGATCCATGTGTAAGTTAGATCGAACCAAGTGAAAGCTGATAATGAAATTGAGTATTCTGTTGGACATAGATCGATGACATCAATCAATCGATGTTGTTGATGATGAAAAACTGGAAGTCCTCTGTCCAACATTAATCGATCACATCGATCGACGATCGATGTGACATCGATCGATACATCGATCGATCAATGTTGGCGGGATGCAAAGTTGGAAGTCTCTGTCCAACATTGACCGGTGACTTCGATCGATCACATCGATCAATCGATTGTACCAAAAGTCAGAACTCTTTCACTTTGAATTGCATCTTTTCTCATCCAAGAATCATCTCCCTTCATACATGAACGTATGCAACTGACTTGGAGGTTAATTAAACTGTTGAAATGTGTTTTAAAAGTGGTATTTACACAACCGAAGACCTACAAATATTAGGCCTTGCTATCTTAAATAACATACAAGAACTTCTGCTCAATTATGAATTTTTTGTTAGGTCCGTGAAACACACTAGAAGGGGGAGGGGGTTGAATAGTGTGTTAATCTAAGTATGGTTCTTTTTCGATTCTTTTTTGCAATGAGAGTAGCTAAACCAATACTTGACGTGTTCTTTGAAAGAAATAACTTGCGGAAATAAAAGAACACCAAATTTATAGAGGTTCAAGTCAAAGGACTCTACTCCTCTACCTTCTTGCTTTGAACAAGAAGGATTTTTGAACAAGGAATTGTTATTTTCTCTTGGGGGGGGGGGGGGGGACAACAATCAAAATAAACACAAGAACTAAACTAGGTTCAGCAAACCTAGCTCAAGAACACGAAAAATCAACCTCTTTGAAGCGTAGCCTCCTTAAGATCTTCCTTGCACCAAAGAAACCTTCTATGGAGTATGATGTAGCCTCTACACCATCAACTAGCTCTTGGAAGCTTGATTTTCACCAAACAAGAAGCTACCTTGCTCCTTGACCAACAATCCAAATCTTACTCCTCATTATCCTCACTTAGAAGAAGATCACTTCTTCTTTACAATCACACCACTCTCAACAATAAGTAATATTACAATAATTTTGAGAGCAAAATACAATGAAGATTGAGAGCTTGAGATGAATAGTTGGTCTTCAAAATGGAGTCTTCAACCTTTATAGCTCAAATTTTCAGCCGTTGGTGAAGAGGGAGAGGAAGGAAATGACATCCTCTCATATGTTGATACATCACCCATCTTGAAAAAGTCTTCTTAGGATAAGTCAAGACTTCTTGAGGAAGTCTTGTATCTTAGGCTCAAAATAGTAGGATATTCCCACCAACCTTGGATTTGCAATTTGAAAAGTAGCCACAAAAGTCATGATTACATGAGGAAAATAAAAAGTACTTTTTGTCAATCAAAAAGTACAGGAGAGAGAAAAGTACATCAGTTAAAACCTTCCATTCGTACATCAGACTTTATAGATGGTAGCGCTCGATAAAACATTCGAAACTTGACAGTCTTATTTGTCCTACTGATAGAGCACTATTTGGCCATGTTTGAAACTTTCGGCCCTCAAGGCTTAATATCAGAACTTATAGTTGCAGCGCTCGATAAAAGCGTTTGAAACTCTCTGCATAAGATAGTTCTTATTTCTTTTAATCTGATTGAGCGCTATTGGGCTATGTTTGAAACTTTCGGCCCTCAAGGCTTAATATCAAAACTTATAGAGGCAGCTCTCTATAAAGCGTTTGATTTCTTAGAAAAGCACTTCCTTAGACATACTTTCTAAAGAAGTAACATGTGTAATGTTCATTAGAAAACTCTCTTATTGTGCAAATCATCAAAACCAATCCTAACAACCAACAATGTCCCTCTTTTTGATGATTCACAATAAGATCTCCCTCACTAAATGCATCTATATCACAATAAGCTCCCCTTTACTAAATACATCTTATTGCTCCCCCTTACTATATGCACTCCTCAAAAAATACTTTAATTAATAACATCACAAGTGATTTATACTGAACAAAAATATCATATAAACACACTTCATTTCATATCTTAATCAAAGGCATAGCATAGTAAATGATTTAGAGAAACAACTACCATCAGATATTTCAATACCAGTCTTGACGAAAAACAGAGCAAATAAAGGCCATAATAACCTTCAACACAAATAGTACCAACATAGTTTTACTGCTACACAAACAGCTGAATTTAAAAACACTACCAACTTTCCACCAGAACTACCAGTCTGCAAATAAGGAGAAAAACAGAGAGCAACATCCTGCACTATCATCACAAAGACAACAAAAACTACCAGCAGAAAAGCCAAAACAGATACAACCCCAACTACCAAATTATACCAACACCATCAAACACCCAGCAGAGGACCATAACCAACAGAGCAGAGTACCACAACAGAGTACCAAAGCAGAGCATAGCAGAGAGTAACCAACAACAACTAAACCTCCCCCTAAATCATCAAAAAATTAACCAGATTTGGGTTCATGTTTGAAAGACTTGAAAACTTTAGGCTTTGAGGAGCTTGGATTTTAAATACTCATAGGCGAGCATTAAGAAGAGATTGCTGCTGTTTTAACTCCACCAATTCTTGTTCCATCGCAGAGAATTTTCTTTAAAACTCAGGCTCAACATGCACTCGGTCAATTTCAGTATCATCCCTGTTGCTGAGCTATCCTTCAGATTTCTGTTCTTCCGAGCATTCTTGATTTGAGAAATATTCATAGTGTCATACCACCGTTTAAGCCAATGTTGTCAAGATGGATTGGGTCAATATTAATCCCCACATGGTCAAGCAAAACTGAAACACAGTTTGCAAAAGGTAGAGTTTTGGTGGATTTGGCTAACGCTGCTATAACAGATGTCAAAAAGATCCACCCAAAGTTCACCTGCCTTCCTTTCAAGACGCAATATGTAACATAAAGTCCATATTGCTAGGATTACGATTGACTTTCCCATTAATGCATGCCATGACAATTCCTAACATCACTCTACTGACTAGGGGCATTTTCTGGAGTTTCTTAGATGGAAGGAAACCTAAATCAGTCTTTACTTCCGTTTCAGACACATTATAGGGCCATCCATATACAGCAAAATTTCTTTCCCCTTCATTCTTTACCCTAAGAGCATCACACAGAGTTTGAATTGAAAAAGGGATAGGGATCCTATCAACCACTGAGTTTAACGAGAATAATTCGTCTTCATTATCTAAGGCAGCCCAGAAATTCGCATAAAACATAAGTGTAAATCTAAGGGAATATGATTTCATCCCTTCTTTGGACCACAATTTGTCCAGTCCTTGGGCTGCTAGTAAGACAAAAACATCTCTTACCTCAGGATTGTTTTGATTATTCCATTCTTCGAATAACAGTTGTGAGTACCTATTAAGATGAGTTCCTACCCCCATTCCTGAAGGCTTCTTGTTAATGTATTTGGTATCCTTTGCAAGCCATGGAAAATTTTCCATCCGCAATCTTTCTCTAATTGCTACCAGTTCCTCACTTTCTTCAAATACCACAGTATTCTTTTGCTTTTGAGATTTCGAATCTCTACCTCTCTTTGATCCTTTCTGTTTTGATGAAGATGCCATTTGCGTTCTTTTAGAAACCGAAATGACGAAGAAGATGAAAGAGATTTAGAGGTTTTTCTCGGAGAGTAGGAAAAGATAAGAGATTAAAAAAGGAGAGGAAGGGTTTCTTTGACGGTTTCAGAATTGAAAGGTTGAGAAGTTAAGGCATCTTTTCAGAAATACAGGGCATTAACCAGAGAGAGAAAGAGATGTGTGATTTGACCAGGCGGCAGTTTTTGAAAATGGAGGGAAAATGTAGCGCCTTTTTCATTTAAGAATAAATTTATTATTACAACATGAAGCGCTACATTGAGTGTGTGAAATTTCCAGTGCTTTGTTTCAACTCAGCACATGGAGCGCTATATTGAGCATGCGAAATCCCTAGTGCTTAGCTTCAACTCAGCACTTTTACAATTCTTTTATCCGTTTTATATTGTTAAGTATTTTAAACTTGGTTTATGTTGAGTAATCCCAGTTTGCTCCTTATGGACTCAAATACTTCACTTGGTAATGGTTTGGTGAATATGTCCGCTAGTTGATCACTAGTAGGCACAAATTCAACACAAACCAATCCTTTTTTGAACACAATCCCGAATGAAGTGATGTCTCACTTCAATATGTTTGGTTCTACTGTGATGAACAGGGTTTTGTGCAATATTTATAGCTGAGGTATTGTCACACAAAATAGGTTTTTTTTTAAAAAATGAACATTATAATCATTTAATGTGTGTGCATCCACAACAATTGCGGACAATACGATGCGGCCTAAACATATTCGGATTCTGCCGTAGAAAGAGCAACACTATTTTGTTTCTTGAAAACCAAGATACAAGACAATCTCCAAGAAATTGACAAGTTCTGGATATGCTCTTTCTATCAACAAGATTTCTGGCATAGCCGGAGTCACTATAACCTCTAAGATCAAAGCATGCATTCTTAGGGTAGAATAAACCAAACTTCAAAGTTCCTCTAAGATAACGAAATATACATTTTACCGCAATGAGATGCATTTCTCTAGGATCACTTTGAAATCCAGCACATAAACATACGACATGCAAAATGTCAGGTCTACTAGCAGTCAAATAAAGTAGACTACCAATTATGCTACGATACAAGGTTACCTCAATTTGCTTTCCTTTTTTATCTTTGTCAAGTTTCAAACTTGTGCTTATAGGAGCGTTCACATTTCGACCTTCACCAAAGTTGTACTTTTTGAGCAAGTCTCTTGTATACTTGGTTTGAGAAATGTATATTCCATCTTGGGTTTGTTTGATTTGGAGTCCAAGGAAATAAGTGAGTTCTCCCATCATACTCATTTCAAATTCACCTTGCATCAAACTAGCAAATTGCTCACAAAGAAGATTGTTAGTAGCACCAAAAATAATATCATCAACATATACTTGAACAAGCAAATGATGTTTACATTATTCTTTGATAAATAAGGTAGTATCCACTTTACCTCTTGAAAAACCACTATTTAGAAGAAATGTACTCAACCTATCATGCCAAGCTCTAGGAGCTTGTTTAAGGCCATAGAGTGCCTTTTTAAGTCTATAAACATGATGTAAAGAATTATGACGTTCAAATCTGGGAGGTTGAGCCACATATACCTCTTCTTGAATAATTCCATTCAAGAAAGCGGATTTAACATCCATTTGGTAAAGCTTGAAGTCCTTGTAACAAGCATATGCTAATAACATCTTTATAGCTTCAAGTCATGCTACGGGTGCGAATGTTCATCAAAATCAATCTCCTCTTCTTGACGATATCCTTGAGCAACTAATCTAGCCTTATTTCTTGTGACATTGCCTTGATCATCCATTTTGTTACGAAATACCCATTTTGTGCCAATTATGGGATGATCATGAGGTTTGAGAACCAATTCCCAAACATCACTTCTTTCAAATTGATTTAGCTCTTCTTGCATAGCTAAAATCTAATCCTCATCAAGAAGTGCTTCCTTAATATTCTTAGGTTCTAAAAGTGATACAAATGCATTTTCTCTATATTGTCTCCTAATAGTGATACCACGATTTATATCACCCATAATTAATTTATGAGGATGTGAGCTTTTGTGCTTAAATGAACTAGGAAGATTGGATACATCTCCTCCAACTTCCTCATGATCACTTTCCAGAAGAGACAAATGATCATTTTCAACAAGTTCAACATTTTCCGAAAAATGAGATGCATTAACCACATTTTGTGTACATCAAAAGGAGCTTGTGAAGTATCTCTATTTATTTCACTTTGGTCCTTGACACTAGGTGGATGAGTTCCTTCAATAGGATTAATTTTTAAGTCAATGAAGATTTTTCTTTAGGTGATTCATCAACAATCTCTTCTTGATGAACAACCCTTGGAACAATATCAAGATCTTCGTCTTGAGAAGTTTTATCTTCAACATCTTCATGTTCCTCA